>CAXITT010000277.1:693629-715283 GCA_964033795.1 Lymnaea stagnalis
AAAAAAAAAAAAAAAAAAAAAAAAAAAAAGGGTAATTCGAACACAGCAAACAACAGAACGCAGACACTACAAAATATAATTACCTTTATGACTCAGGAACAGAACACGGACACTACAAAGTATAATTACCTTCATGACTCAGGAACAGAACACGGACACGACAAAGTATAATTACCTTCATGACTCAGGAACAGAGCACGGACACTACAAAGTATAATTACCTTCATGACTCAGGAACAGAACACGGACACTACAAAGTATAATTACCTTCATGACTCAGGAACAGAACACAGACACTACAAATTATAATTACCTTCATGACTCAGGAAGCCCCAGTCAAAAAGCCCCAATCCCAATCGGAGAGGGCTTTTTCCGCCTCGCCTTTCCCATGATGACGAGGTAACGTCCGGGAAATATTCACAGTTCCGTACTCTCTATAACATTCCACGGCCTCGTTCTGAGTAAGGTCTTCTCAAGACAGCCGATAAATCCACGTACTTAGTTAACTACTTCGGCCTAAATCCTATTGAGAAATGTAACCTGCGCCTCGGAGCCCGGCAACAGCAGACTTTTGGATTAGCTGTGCATCAACAGAAACATATCCGTACTGGATAATAGTTTGGATACAGTCGCTGATAAGTATTTTTGAAATGCTATGGATTATAACGACGCTGAGCCAACCTTACAGTGAAGCAAAACCGCATAATCCAGCATTACTTTAAAGACTGATTATGTTAAGAGGCGTCGGGTTCCACAGATGTTTATCCACAACTGAGCACGCTGAACTACAGCTTCTTGTCGAACCTCAAGAGGCCAGGTCGTTGGCTTTATCCATAAGAAATAACACATTTAACGTACTCAACGGTTGACGGGCATAAAGCTTCAGTGAGTAGGTATAATTCCATCTAATGAAATAAACACTGACGTCACCAGCACAGTAAACGAACAGGATATGACGTAAACTAAACAGGCCGTCTGTAAATGGCGCTGAGTATGGTCAGCTCTCTCACCAGAACGTGTAGTTACGAGATGCTGGAAGTATCCGATGAAAGTGTCCAAAAAAAAAAAGGTGATGAGCCAGGGATGAGCCAGAGATGAGCAAGGGATGAATGGCTCGCTGTGTGGACAGTTCAGAGACAGCGTATCCACTTGGACACGATCAGACTGTGGAACTGGAGGAGGTCCCTGCACTTACAGCCGCACTGTTTCAGTTTGAGGTGGTAACACTTGCGCATGCTCATTGTAAGACTTCAGCCACGTGATCAGCCGACGTCCTTTTTTTTTCTATATTCGTTCAACGGGTTCTGAAAAAGAGAAATAGTTTATAATATATAGTAACTAAGACAGTGTACAATGATTACAGTAACTATTTAAGACATTGTGCAATGATTAAAATAACTATTTAAGACATTGTGCAATGATTACAGTAACTATTTAAGACATTGTGCAATGATTAAAGTAACTATTTAAGACATTGTGCAATGATTACAGTAACTATTTAAGACATTGTGCAATGATTACAGTAACTATTTAAGACATTGTACAATCATTACAGTAAGTATCTAAGACATTGTACAATCATTACAGTAACTATCTAAGGCATTGTACAATCATTACACTAACTTTCTAAGAATCATTACAGTAGTTATCGAAGGCATTAGATAACCATTACATTTATTATCTAAGACAACTCTCTTTTTTCAACTGGTGTGTTACGACACACTGGTTTAAACTGATGTGTTACGACACACTGGTGTAAACTGATGTGTTACGACACACTAGTGTGACATATTTGTGTGTCGCGACTTTTGTTTCTTAATTAAAATTTGAACCCTGGTAAACATTCATGAGCATTCGATTAACATTCATGAACAAATTTGCCTAAAATAAAATATTCATTATCATTGTGTCGTGTTCGTGTTATACAGGGGCGGCGTTTGGCACCCAGGGCGTCTTAGAACGCATGTGTCATTGAGACCTCTGGGCCCGGGGACATTCATATTAGCACTGGCCCCATTTGACCACCGGACAGCTCTCCCACGGCGCTCTTGGTAACAATGACCATTGTCACATCAAGCCTGCAAGAAGTTCTGCCCCTCGGAGATGGTGAAGCGTTCTTTCAGAGTGACAACGTGAATGACTGGCATAGTGATTGGGAGAATGAATTATATCGACACTATTGAAAGTTACACAATGCGACTGAACACGGCCGAAACAGGGATATGAAACAGAGATATGAAACAGGGATGTGAAACAGCGATATGAAACAGGGATATGAAACAGGAATATGAAACAGCTATAGATTACAGAATAATATGTTGATTACACGTGGTCTCCATAGAAAGACACTTGTCAACATGATTTCCACAATATGTGTCACCTGTCAATACACTGTCTATAATAAATGCCACTTCTCAACAAGCTATCTATAATAAATGCCAGTTGTCAACACACTGTCTATAATAAATGCCCCTTATCAACACACTGTCTATAATAAATGCCACTTGTCAACACACTGTCTATAATAAATGCCAGTTGTAACAACGCTGTCTATAATAAATGCCACTTGTCAACAATTGAGACTAAAATAAACACATCAGCTCAGCAGTGCATTCAGCTTCTGTGCAGATTATTGACTGTTGACATTTCAAACTTTAATAGCTACAAAAATAACATCGCAACAATATGGCCACGTATATATATGGAGGGTGTTCGATCTCTGTGTCCTTGTCGACGTTTGAGTGTACCTTGGAGAGACGGAGTTGGCAATACGTGAAATCTCAGGTGAAGAGTGGTGGGCCGGGTAAAGAGTGGTGTCACACGTGACGAGTGCTGTCCCGGGCGACGAGTGCTGTCCCAGGTGGCGAGTGCTGTCCCAGGTGGCGAGTGCTGTCAAGGCACGAGCGCTGTCAAGGGACGAGGGCTGTCACAAGGGACAAGTGCCGACTCAGGTGATGAATTCCATCCCAGGTGACGAGTGCTGCCAGAAGAACAAGTGTCGACTCAGGTGATGAATTCCATCCGAGGTGACGAGTGCTTTCCTGGCCCACATGAAATGTCTTGCCTTACGTTGAGACCTTAAGACATGATAGTCTTCAAAAATATTTTTAGGGCAAGCTGCAACTGAAAAAAATTACCCCTCCCCCCAAAACCAACCCAATCAAACAGCCATGTCTTAAATCATTACTTAACAATTTCTCTTTTTAAAAAATGAAACAATTGCTTACATTTACCTTATGAACTTATACCTTCGAATTACTGTATTATATCAACAACAAAAAAAGATCCACAATGCTCCACAATCCATTCTCACTTTTGATATTGCAAGTGTCAATTCTCATCAATATGTCTTCAAATATTAAGTGCTAATAAATAGTATCGTAACACCATCTATACAATTTCGAAAAAACAAATGTGCTCGTCAGTCCTGTCTCACTTATATCATGCCGATCATGTCTATAACTTCTCTAGGCTCTGTTCATAGACCCCAGTCAGTCCTGACTCACTTATAACATGCCGATCATGTCTATAACTTCTCTAGGCTCTGTTCATAGACCCCAGTCAGTCCTGACTCACTTATACCATGCCGATCATGTCTATAACTTCTTTTTGCTCTGTTCATAGACCCCAGTCAGTCCTATTTTGTGAGACGCTCTTTTTGCTCTGTTCAGTAATCCCAATCAGCCCTATTTTTTTAGACCCACTTTTGGCCATCTTCAGTGACCCCAGTAAGTCCTACACTATGAGACCCCCTTTTCGGCTCTGTTCAGGGACCCCAGTCAGTCCTATTTACTGAGAACCTCTTTTGGCTCTGTTCCATGACCCCAGTCAGTCCTTCATTGTGAGAACCCTTTTTGTCTCTGTTCAATGACCCCCAGTCAGTCCCACATTGCGAGAACCAGCTTTGCTGACGGTTCCCACCGGTAACCAAACGTGAATGACAACTTAATCGATCCCCATGATTTGCTGATTGATAATCTTCGATCTCCTATGCTTTCGGCCCACTGTTTTACAAGTCGTGTTGTATATAAAGCCTTCTATGCAGACGACTGGAGCTCTTCCCCGTTTCATCCCCCCCCCCCTTCCCCAACCTTTTTTTCCAATCGTCCGCATCTCCAGCCGTTACCAGAAATCAATCGAACATACATTTGTCGGTACATGCAAATCCTCATATCGATTTATTTTTTTCTTTCTTTTTTTCTTTAAGCTTTAGAAATATCTGGGACATTCATCGAAATCTAATTTGCATATATTTTGTTCAACAATCCTACAAGGCGCGTTTAACTTTTATGACCTTGAACTTGTCCATAATAAAACTGGGCTTACAGCACAATGGGAGATGCCGCCATGCGCCAGTCTGGGAACTGGACTTCACATCTGGACTCCACTTCAATATCTGTTCATGACTAAATAGTTTCACTTGGAGATTAAACTGTAGCTACGGTGGTCCACATATTTTGTGGACTGGGTGGGCCGAATGGAAATGATCCTTTTCTTGGCGGGTCACGCGATAATTTTCTACGCATCCAGACTTCAGGACGATAATGAAACAGATGTCTTAGAAAAAAATAATTAAATAATGATGATGAAATATATAACAGATAAAATGTTACGCCCACTCCTGATGTAGCGGGTATAATTCATATCAGGTAAGACTATATCAGGTAAGACCCACAAACTCTAAAACAAGATAATTCTACACAACAATTTCACACATTCTGAGCAGACAATCTCACCATGCTAACAAATGTTATCCTTTCGAGATTAAACACCTACTTGCCCCCCCCCCCAATTGTGGCCTGACTGACCAACCATCGTGGCCTGCTTTTGATCCACCAGTGTGGCCTGACTTGGGTCCAGTTTGTGGCCTGACTTGGACCCACCATTGTGGCCTGACTTGCCCCCCCCCCTCAATTTTGGCTTGACTGGGGCTCGGCTTCCAAGATAACCAGTTTTGTACAACCCTTAATCCTAAATGTACACATTGCCAAGAACACATTGCCAAGAACACATTGCCAAGAACACAATGCTAAGAACACATTGCCAAGATCGCATTGTCAAGAACACATTGCTAAGAACACATTACCAAGATCGCATTGTCAAGAACACATTGCTAAGAACACATTGTCAAGAACACATTGCCAAGAACACATTGCCAAGAACACATTGCTAAGAACACATTGCCAAGATCGCATTGTCAAGAACACATTGCTAAGAACAGATTACCAAGATCGCATTGTCAAGAACACATTGCTAAGAACATATTGCCAAGAACACAATGTCAAGAACACATTGCCAAGAACACATTGCCAAGAACACATTGCCAAGAACACATTGCTAAGAACACTTTCATAAGAACACCTTAACACTATGACTGCTCTTGTCTACAACATAAAGACACTTCCACACAAATAAGCATCCGTTCGCCGGGACATATTCCCGACTGTTTCCCAGACATATCTCACTCCGATCCCACCTATCATAAACATCACACATATCTCACACCTATCCCACCTGTCATAAACATCACACATATCTCACACCGATCCCATCTATCATAAACATCACACATATCTCACACAGATCCCACCTGTCATAAACATCAAACATATCTCACACCGATCCCATCTGTCATAAACATCACACATATCTCACACCGATCCCATCTATCATAAACATCACACACATCTCACACCGATCCCACCTGTCATAAACATCACACATATCTCACACCGATCCCATCTATCATAAACATCACACACATCTCACACCGATCCCACCTGTCATAAACATCACACATATCTCACACCGATCCCACCTATCATAAACATCACACACATCTCACACCGATCCCACCTATCATAAACATCACACACATCTCACACCGATCCCACCTGTCATAAACATCACACATATCTCACACCGATCCCACCTATCATAAACATCACACACATCTCACACCGATCCCACCTGTCATAAACATCACACACATTTCTCACACCGATCCCATCTATCATAAACATCACACATATCACATCAGCCCGGATCATTGATAAGACTCAGACAACACTATCAGGTCGAATCAATGCTCATTACGAGGAACGGTTTTTGTGTTTCTGGCCCCCAATGGTGTTTGCTCCACTGACCATCGAGTGCTCGCTGGTCTTCACTGTCACCGTGGCGGTGATTACAAAGTGATGCTACTGCAGATATATTCCAATCCGTGTTTAGATCAGTCGTGGGGGATGTTAGATCTCGGTCGAGGTAAAAGAAGTTTGGCGGGAAACAGAGTGTTGTGTGGACCAGAGGGGGGGGGGTCCTTCGTGTTGTTATGATGTTCGTCACTTCCTGACTTCGTGTAGAGCACATTTTTTAAGGTAGCTGCGTCATTTGTTTGTAGTGGTAATGGTGACTTGGTGTGGGTGGTTGTGTGGTGTGACTTCTGGGTAGTTGTTTAATCAGTAGTCGTGGAAAAGCTGGTGACTCGGTGTGGGTGGTTGTGTGGTGACATGGTGTAAGTGGTTGTGTGGTGACATGGTGTGGGTGGTTGTGTGGTGACTCGGCGTGGGTAGTTTTGTGGTGACTCGGCGTGGGTGGTTGTGTGGTGACTCGGTGTGGGTAGTTGTGTGGTGACTCGGCGTGGGTGGTTGTGTGGTGACTCGGTGTGGGTGGTTATGTGGTGACTCGGCGTGGGTGGTTGTGTGGTGACTCGGCGTGGGTGGTTGTGTGGTGACACGGTGTGGGTGGTTGTGTGGTGACTCGGCGTGGGTGGTTGTGTGGTGACTCGGTGTGTATGGTCTTGTGGTGACTCAGCGTGGGTGGTTGTGTGGTGACTCGGCGTGGGTAGTTGTGTGGTGACTCGGTGTGGGTGGTTGTGTGGTGACTCGGTGTGGGTAGTTGTGTGGTGACTCGGCGTGGGTGGTTGTGTGGTGACTCGGTGTGTATGGTCTTGTGGTGACTCAGCGTGGGTGGTTGTGTGGTGACTCGGCGTGGGTAGTTGTGTGGTGACTCGGTGTGGGTGGTTGTGTGGTGACTCGGTGTGGGTAGTTGTGTGGTGACTCGGCGTGGGTGGTTGTGTGGTGACTCGGTGTGTATGGTCTTGTGGTGACTCAGCGTGGGTGGTTGTGTGGTGACTCGGCGTGGGTAGTTGTGTGGTGACTCGGTGTGGGTGGTTGTGTGGTGACTCGGTGTGGGTGGTTGTGTGGTGACTCGGTGTGGTTGGTTGTGTGGTGACTCGGCGTGGGTGGTATTGTGGAGACTCGGTGTGGATGGTTGTGTGGTGACATGGTGTGGATGGTTGTGTGGTGACACGGTGTGGGTGGTTCTGTGGTGACTCGGTGTGGGTGGTTATGTAGTGACATGGTGTGAGTTTAAATGCTTATTTGTTAAAGTGAAAGTTAATGTAATGAAACAGTTGTCATCTGTCAGTCCAGACATAAGTCATCTCTTAGTCCAGACAACATAAAATCATCTGTTAGTCCAGACATCATAAAGTCATCTGTCAGTCCAGACATAAAGTCATCTCTTAGTCCAGACAACATAAAATCATCTGTTAGTCCAAACATCATAAAGTCATCTGTCAGTCCAGACATAAGTCATCTCTTAGTCCAGACAACATAAAATCATCTGTTAGTCCAGACATCATAAAGTCATCTGTCAGTCCAGACATAAAGTCATCTCTTAGTCCAGACAACATAAAATCATCTGTTAGTCCAAACATCATAAAGTCATCTGTCAGTCCAGACATAAGTCATCTCTTAGTCCAGACAACATAAAATCATCTGTTAGTCCAGACATCATAAAGTCATCTGTCAGTCCAGACATAAAGTCATCTCTTAGTCCAGACAACATAAAATCATCTGTTAGTCCAAACATCATAAAGTCATCTGTCAGTCCAGACATAAAGTCATCTCTTAGTCCAGACATCATAAAATCATCTGTTAGTCCAGACATCATAAAGTCATCTGTCAGTCCAGACATAAAGTCATCTCTTAGTCCAGACAACATAAAATCAGCTGTTAGTCCAAACATCATAAAGTCATCTGTCAGTCCAGACATAAAGTCATCTCTTAGTCCAGACATCATAAAATCATCTGTTAGTCCAGACATCATAAAGTCATCTGACAGTCCAGACATAAGTCATCTCTTAGTCCAGACATCATAAAGTCATCTGTCAGTCCAGACATAAAGTCATCTCTTAGTCCAGGCATCATAAGTCATCTGTTAGTCCAGCCATCATAAAGTCATCTGTCAGTCCAGACAAAAAGTCATCTCTTAGTCCAGACATTATAAGTCATCTGTCAGTCCAGACATAAAGTCATCTCTTAGTCCAGACATCATAAAATCATCTGTTAGTCCAGACATCATCAAGTCATCTGTCAGTCCAGACATAAAGTCATCTCTTAGTCCAGACAACATAAGTCATCTGTTAGTCCAGACATCATAAAGTCATCTGTTAGCCCAGACAATAAGACGATACTCAGCAGATATTGCATGATTCGCTAATTTTGGGGAGTAAAAATTGGCCTCGTCTTTAATAAATACAGATCGGCGTATTCTCAAACCACCTATTTTATTTATTTATTGCACTTTCTCCGAATTCTTTAGAAATAGCGCGAATAAAAAGGTTATACGATATAAGTAATTCGATATCTCTATTTAACCCACTGACTATTTATCGATTGGGCTCAGCGGAAAAGACGTTTTTTATTTTTACCAAATGGATTCGTAAACTGAAATAAATCCGACTTACACAGATTATTGTATTTTTAACAACAAAACCAACGAGAAAATTTGGAATTGCTTGTGAAAAAAACAAAAACAAAAAACAACCAGTAAATTTTGGTGCCGTTTTCTTGTTTCAGATTGACCGCAAACAGGAACACATTTCAGTTCAGACAAACAATAAGAGTCGGACT
Organism: Lymnaea stagnalis; assembly: GCA_964033795.1. Lineage (NCBI taxonomy): Eukaryota > Metazoa > Mollusca > Gastropoda > Lymnaeidae > Lymnaea > Lymnaea stagnalis. The sequence continues at coordinate 702,548 of CAXITT010000277.1, forward strand.
TCTCAACACAGTGGACATATCCGAGACAGGTGACGGATACCCCATGGGTTTACGCAGCGAGCGGCAGCCGGGGGTTAAATACCGGCAGTGACGTCTTTTCACGCTAGACTGATCACATCAGACGAGGCCGCCAATGAAAGTGGCAGTGAAATTTAAAGGGTAGCAATAAAAGGGGGACGTCAGAACACTGGGGAGATTGTAGGCTTCCGGTTATGTTGGAGACCACTAGTCTTAGGACCTACAGGTTGGTGACCATAGTGTTATGACCTACAGGTTGGTGAGCATAGTGTTGTGACCTACAGGTTGGTGAACATAGTTTTATGACCTACAGATTGGCGAATCGAGTTTTACGACCTAGAGGATGGTGAACCTAGTATGATGACCTACAGGTTGGTGAACCCAGTTTTATGACCTAGAGATTGGTGAACCTCGTTTAAGAACTAAAGGTTGGTGAAACTAGTTTTATGAACTGCAGGTTGGTGAACCTGTCAAATTTAAGTGAAATTGAATTATTAAACATATTATTCTTTCTTAAATTCAATATCTACATTTCTGTATAGCTAGATAGTAAAAAAAATAGTGAATGTGTGTGAAATCCAGGTAATAGAATGAATGATAATACCTACTAACAAATAAGAAAAATGGGCTTAAGTCAACTAAAATTAAACAAAAATCCGACAATTTGGGATCCATCAGCGTAAAGTCTAAATCTCAGACGTAAAGGATGAGTGTGCACAAACAAGAACAACGCCTCTCTTGTCTCTACATTCATGCCATCAGTCGCATGGGTCCACAGCAATAAAAACTGATAGTTTCTACATTCATGCCATCAGTCGCATTGGTCCACAGCAATAAAAACTGATAGTTTCTACATTCATGCCATCAGTCGCATGGGTCCACAGCAATAAAAACTGATAGTTTCTACATTCATGCCATCAGTCGCATTGGTCCACAGCAATAAAACCTGATAGTTTCTACATTCATGCCATCAGTCGCATGGGTCCACAGCAATAAAAACTGATAGTTTCTACATTCATGCCATCAGTCGCATTGGTCCACAGCAATAAAACCTGATAGTTTCTACATTCATGCCATCAGTCGCATGGGTCCACAGCAATAAAAACTGATAGTTTCTACATTCATGCCATCAGTCGCATTGGTCCACAGCAATAAAACCTGATAGTTTCTACATTCATGCCATCAGTCGCATGGGTCCACAGCAATAAAAACTGATAGTTTCTACATTCATGCCATCAGTCGCATTGGTCCACAGCAATAAAACCTGATAGTTTCTACATTCATGCCATCAGTCGCATGGGTCCACAGCAATAAAAACTGATAGTTTCTACATTCATGCCATCAGTCGCATTGGTCCACAGCAATAAAACCTGATAGTTTCTACATTCATGCCATCAGTCGCATGGGTCCACAGCAATAAAAACTGATAGTTTCTACATTCATGCCATCAGTCGCATTGGTCCACAGCAATAAAACCTGATAGTTTCTACATTCATGCCATCAGTCGCATGGGTCCACAGCAATAAAAACTGATAGTTTCTACATTCATGCCATCAGTCGCATTGGTCCACAGCAATAAAACCTGATAGTTTCTACATTCATGCCATCAGTCGCATGGGTCCACAGCAATAAAAACTGATAGTTTCTACATTCATGCCATCAGTCGCATTGGTCCACAGCAATAAAACCTGATAGTTTCTACATTCATGCCATCAGTCGCATGGGTCCACAGCAATAAAAACTGATAGTTTCTACATTCATGCCATCAGTCGCATTGGTCCACAGCAATAAAACCTGATAGTTTCTACATTCATGCCATCAGTCGCATGGGTCCACAGCAATAAAACCTGATGTATTATTGAAATGCTACAATACGCACTTGGCATTAATGCATCTCCCGGTCTATGTTGATTACTCAAAAAGAAAGAAAAAAAATGTTTTTTTCTCGAATACACATGTTTGTATCGATAAAACTTAGAGCTCGTCCTGCAAATAATCAGTAATCAATAATCGCGTAGCGCGCTTTTACATCCGCGCCAGCGGCGGCAATCCCGAAAACGGCTCCTCCTTCCATAAAGTGAAGAGCTCTCCTGACTCCGGTTCTTGTAGAAGCAGACGAGAGCGTGTGATTTAGCTTCAAGCCATACCAAGCTCTGGCTGTCATATTTCAATAAACAACTCGAGCAGCCCCCGAATAATATTGAAATAATGACTTGTATATCGCCCATGGCTAGAACTCGGTGGGCCCAGCGAAATACCGTGGGGAGAGCGAGATGGAGAAAAGCTTTAAGGAGGGGAAACAAGTCTTTTAAAGTGTGATAGAATGGCAGACTCTCTGGGTTACCCATGTTTATTTCTTCAAGTGTAATCCATAATGCATCAGCGTAATCTTACATTTTTTGTATGTGCATTCAACTAAGGAGATCTCCTCTATTTACTGGGTTCTGTGCCCATGGTTTCACTTACATTTCTTACAAGCTGCAGAGATACCGATTGTTTAAAAGGGCTATTCAAAAAGTATATTGACTGTCTAATGCCAGAGCCATCACTATCTAATGCCAGAGCCATCACTATCTAATGCCAGAGCAATCACTATCTGATGCCAGAGCCATCCCTATCTGATGCAAGAGCCATCATTATCTAATGCCAGAGCCATCACTATCTAATGCCAGAGCCATCACTGTCTAATGCCAGAGCCATCACTATCTAATGTCAGAGCCATCACTAGCTAATGCCAGAGCCATCACTATCTGATGCCAGAGCCATCACTGTCTAATGCCAGAGCCATCACTATCTGATGCCAGAGCCATCACAAATCTTAATGAGAACTAATAAGTCCCTGATAAGACTAAGACAACTCGCTGAGTGGCTGTTTTTTAATTATTATTTATTTTTTTTACTAGTGAAATAAGTTATTAGAAATGTCTTGTTTTCAAATTGTTTTATTTATGTGCTGAAAATGTATCATGTAATCATAAAACATTTCCATTCGTTGGATCAATAAAAGAAACGTATCTTATCTGATCACTATCTAATGCCAGAGCCATCACTATCTAAAGCCGGAGCCATCACTATCTAAAGCCGGAGCCATCACTATCTAAATCCGGAGCCATCACTATCTAAAGCCGGAGCCATCACTATCTAAAGCCGGAGCCATCACTATCTAAAGCCGGGGCCTTCACATTTTGACTAAATCAACAGCTAAGTAGGTAAAAAAAAATATGTCTATATTGTTTGTAGGCATGAAATGAGGACCTAGTGCGGTCAGTAATGGACTACAGCATGCCTGTCAGAGCAGTGCGCGGTCGGTAGTGGTTTACAACACGCCTATCAGAGCAGTGCGAGGGGGGTCTGTTAAGAGCCGTTCAGAGAACTTATTGCTTGGGTTTGCCAGATTCGACTGGAACCTTAGCAAAGTCACACAAAAAGCTGGCCACTTTCGTGTTGCCACTCAATCATAGTCACAACTAAAAACATCAACTAGGTGCGGGGGGGGGGAAGGGGAGTTGGGAGGAGGGGATTAGGGGGTGGGGGGCATCCACTCCGACACGTGACGGTTCGAGCAGCAGGATAGATCCGGACGAGGGCTGTTTGACGTCACGGCGAGACCAGCAGGCGATGACAGGTCTGGTGCTAATGGAATTGTCTGAGGACCGCTGGGGTGATTAGTTACACATTGTCGACCTCTAGGATTATGAGTGACACTTTGTGGACCACCAAGATTATTATTTCTTCTCCGCGGACAACTAGGATTATTGGAAGCATTATGTGCCTCGTCTATGGTTGTTCTCCACATTCTGTGTACCTTTCAGATTATAAGTCACACTTTATGGACCACTAGTAGTATTGGTAACACTTTCAACGCCTTTGAAATTATTATAAACACTCTGTAGTTCGATAGAAATATTAATCAAACACACTTTGTGGGCCGCTAGGAAAATTAGGAACCCCCTGTTGGCCGAAATTATTATTATTATGTCCACTCAGTGAACCGCCGTTTGGATAATCAAAACACGGTCATTTATTGTTTCGTCCGTTGTCATAGTTGAATACTCAGTGGGAGAGATCAGAGACGGAGCTCACTCAGTAAGTTCCAGGTTTGAACTGCTGTCTCTGTGTACACTGCTTGCTTTGTGAACTCTGCTTGCTCTGTGAACTCTGCTTGCTTTGTGAACTCTGCTTCCTTTGTGAACTCTGCTTGCTTTGTGAACTCTGCTTGCTTTGTGCACTCTGCTTGCTTTGTGAACTCTGCTTGCAGTGTGAACTCTGCTTGCAGTGTGAACTCTGCTTGCAGCGTGAACTCTGCTTGCAGTGTGAACTCTGCTTGCCTTGATGTCGAAGGAATAGTTCAGCTGAATTGGTGGAGAAGACAAAACTGCATCCGTGTATGTGGATAGTAGAGGTGTTTTGTTTCACAGAGGGAGGAGAACGCTACTCGTCAATTCTTAATGAAAGAAAAGGAGCACCTTCTTTTCTATAGGCGACAAAAGCGGCGAGACACGTGACCACGCCTCCGTCTACACAAGTGATAGCTCCTGTCGATCACATTTGTTGTGGACCTAAACCTGAGGGCAAACCAGTCTTTAAAAAATACCTTACTTGGAATAATCTGTGACAAATAAGACGAGGTGGAATTTTGAATGCAAATATTTTCAGTGGACATCTTACGCCTGATAATAAAGACCGAGGATTATATGTCTGCTTATCGCCTGGTGAAATGTGTGAAGCAGATGTGGAAATTAGACGCGAGTTTAATCAAACACAAACATCCTCTTGATTCCCCCCCCCCCCAAGCTGGATTCGTTCAGTTGACGCCTATGCATGGTTTGGAGGCAATTCTGACAAAAAACACCAACAGATCGACTTTGCTAAACCCAAAGTAAATTGAAAACTACTTTAAAAGAAAAAAAAGTAAAAAAAAAAAGACTAACTTTGAACACCTCATCTGAGAAAGACGAAGTTCATTATCACCATCATCCTGTTCATCTGAGAGTTAATGTTCATTATCACCATCATCCAAATTACCTCAGAGGTGAAGTTCATTATCACCATCATCCAAATCACCTCAGAGGTGATGTTCACTTATCACCATCATCCAATTCACCTCTGAGATGAAGTTCTTTATCACCATCATCCCATCCTGATGTTAACATAGATCATTAACGCAGTGAAATACGATCGAGAATTCAAATAACACAAATATCTATTTCCATTTAAAACATAAAAAAAAATAATTGGATCGATATGGGGCATGCGCAGAACTCCACTTCCGTCTCTCGCTCAGCCGCCGGATGTCAACATGAAAGTTGACATTAATGAAAGGTGTAGGCACACAGACTAATTGCCCGCCATTAATAATTCAGGCACCGTCCGCCATGTTTTACTTCACGCAAACAAAATCCCGAGTGCTGCCGGGCAAACAGAAAACTGTCAAAGGGTTTTCCCTATTCGTTCTTCGCGGCACGCAGAGAGATTAATAATGACACGCAGAAGACCCACAAAATTTGACTATATAAATGGGTCATTTAATTGCAGATGCATGGGCTGTAGGAACAACTCAATAAAAAAAAAAATTCCTAATTTGTCACAACTGAATGAAATACAAATCCTAATTTGGCATGGGTTGCCGGCACAACTGAATTAAGTACAAATTCTACTTTGGCACAATATTACCAAAATTGGCTGAACATTTAGAGATTTTGAAAATTTACAAAACGCAAGTTCTGGAGATATTAGAAATTTATGACTTGAAACATCTTTGACATAAAATGGATCCTAAAGTTATTGTTTCATAAATTCAAGAATTTTACTTTGGGGTATATGCAGAATGCCTTCAAGAGTATCCGTGCCGTTCTAGATAACATAATAAAACATTAAAAATGTTTTTGTTCCGTTCTTGTTGAAATATGTGTTCCCAAATATATGACTGCATGCTGTACACAGTGGACCACTTGTGTATCAACTGGCTTAAAGATCAGTGATCCTAATTATAAACAAATGGTCCTCAACTGGAGATAAAAGGTGCCAAAGTAGAATCAATTGGTCCCCACGTGTAGCTTGCGTTTTGAAGAATACTTTGTAGTGTCCGCCCGAGACACATTCACTCATACATGTGTCCTCTGGCTGACGTCATTTACATGTGTCCTCACGACCGACATAACGATCCCGATTCTTATTGGAGTTAAGATGTATGATTGTGTCCTCACGACCGACATAACGATCCCGATTCTTATTGGAGTTAAGATGTATGATTGTGTCCTCATGACCGACATAACGATCCCGATTCTTATTGGAGTTAAGATGTATGATTGTGTCCTCACGACCGACATAACGATCCCGATTCTTATTGGAGTTAAGATGTATGATTGTGTCCTCACGACCGACATAACGATCCCGATTCTTATTGGAGTTAAGATGTATGATTGTGTCCTCACGACCGACATAACGATCCCGATTCTTATTGGAGTTAAGATGTATGATTGTGTCCTCACGACCGACATAACGATCCCGATTCTTATTGGAGTTAAGATGTATGATTGTGTCCTCACGACCGACATAACGATCCCGATTCTTATTGGAGTTAAGATGTATGATTGTGTCCTCACGACCGACATAACGATCCCGATTCTTATTGGAGTTAAGATGTATGATTGTGTCCTCACGACCGACATNAAATGGGGTGGGGAGGGGTGGGGAGGGGTGGGGTGAGGTGGGGTGGGTTGGGGTGTCGGCAATCAATGAAGGGACCAGATTAAACTACGGCTAATTGGCTGTGATATTTTCTCGCGGATTTCTTCTTAAGTTTGATATTTGTGTTTCTGGCCTCCTGGCGATGTTACATGACCAGCCGGACGTTGAACGTAGAGTACACTGTCAGCTATGGCTTGCCATTGGAATGGAAGCTGTGCAAATGAAGTGCAACATATCCTAAAACAGAAATAGTTTCATATATGTAGCAGAGTTTGAACTTATCATACAAGAGACTCGGAAAATATGCTACATTATAGTTGAAACACATCCTACAATAGACTGGAATATATCACAAATCCGGACTTGGAACTTATCCTAGAATAGACTAGGAAAACATGCTATAATAGGCTAGGAACATATGGTACATTGGACTTGGAATATATGCTACAATAGACTAGGAATATATGGTAAATCGGACTTGGAACATTTTCGACAACAGACAAGGACATCTTTGCTACTTTGGGCATGGAACATATGCTACTTTGGGCATGGAAATGTCTGGTATATTGGACTTGGGCATATGCTACATTAGACTTGGAAGAAAAATAAAATATGCTTAATTAGACTTGGAACATATGCTAAAAAATACTTCGAACATTCAAAAACACAAGAGAAAACAATCACACAAGAGAAAACAATCACACAAGAGAAAACAATCACACAAGAGAAAACAATCACAAAAGAGAAAACAATCACACAAGAGAAAACAATCCACCCTTGAGAAAGGAAACATTACAACTCAACTGCTTGATCCAAGGTTACAACACAACAAACACAACACAAGCCGCCGTCTGCTGTCATTCCGTTCTGGGTGTTCCACGGCCCTGCTGTTTGGAAGGTTTCTTGCAGACTTAATACACAATTTGAACAGGATTCCTCTCACTAGCAATATGTTGGTTGAATTCAAATTAACGCGCTCTACCACGACAGAAAACCACAGCTGTTTTTTTTTTTCGCAGACATCAGTAATGGAAGTGGAAAGGGGAGGTGGGGGTGGGGGCTGGCGTTCACAGCCTCCAGTTAACCAATTATGTAAATGTCTGACCCAGATACAAAAAAAAAAAAAGACGNTTTTTTTTTCGCAGACATCAGTAAGGGAAGTGGAAAGGGGAGGTGGGGGTGGGGGCTGGCGTTCACAGCCTCCAGTTAACCAATTATGTAAATGTCTGACCCAGATACAAAAAAAAAAAAAGACGCTGCAACCACACATACATCTCCAAGAGCTCCATAACTTTGAATACCACTGTTCTTGAAAACCACTTTTCTATATACCCTTGAAAACCACTTTTCTATATACTCTTGAACACCACTTTTCTATATACTCTTCAACACCACTTTTCTATATCCTATTACTTATCATTTTTCTATATCCTTTTGAAAACCACTTTTCTATATCCTATTATCATTTTTCTATATCCTCTTGAACACCATTTTTCTATATCCTCTTGAACACAACTTTTCTATATCCTCTTGAACACCACTTTTCCATATCCTCTTGAAAACCACTTTTCTCTATCCTCTTGAACAACTGCTCTGTTTTTTTCTCTTGATCACCTATTTTCTCCACATTCATTCATTCAGCCCAACTGTTGAGGACTCACTCTTGTGTTAACACTCAACTGACGTCATGCCATTGAAAAGACAGCAACATGGAGAAATGTTTGATTTTACCTTGTTTTCTAAACTGTTCGAATCCGACTTGAGAAAAATTTTCTTACTTGCTGCAGATTCGAAACCCAACTCAGTCTTCTATTATAAATCCATGTCCCTGCTCTTGCTTAGCATCTTCAAGGCTCCATACTTGTATTTAGATCTCAACTCTTATCCGTTTTGAAAGTTTTCACGACTCATCCATGTTGAAAGGTTTCAAGACTTATCCCTGTTGCAAAGTTTCCCAAATTGTCCATGTTGCAAATTTTCCCAAATTTTCTGTGTTGCAAATTTTCCCAAATTGTCCAAGTAGCAATTGTTCCTAAATTCTCCATCTTGCAAATTTTCCAAAATTGTCCACGTTGCAAATTTTCCCCCAATTGCCACGTTGCAAATTTTCCCAAATTGTCCACGTTGCAAAGTTTCCAAATTGTCCATGTTGCAAATTTTTCCAAATTGTCCATGTTGCAAATTTTCCCAAATTGTCCGTGTTGCAAGCTTTGCTAGCGCAACTCTTGCACAGAAATAATTCAGATGTGTGAGGAATTCAATACGACAACCACACCCCAGTTTTTATAATGAATACCCCCACCCCAACCACACAGACAGCCTCAGTGTTTCGCTGTGATCAAATGATATGAGAAGGGTTATTCACGATAACTGGGATTAAGGGAACATTCGAGATCAAACTTACAACGATTCCCTCCATAAAGTATGTCCCACTGATGAACGTCCTACTAAAGTACGTCCTACTGAAGTATTTCCTTGGGATGTATGTCCCACTGAAGAACGTCCTACTAAAGTATGTCCTACTGTAGCTCAAGTCGAAGTCTGATCAGATTATACATCTTCAACGTTAGATAAGTCTGTTCATTTTATTGCAGAAAGTTACACAATCTCAACACACAACCAACAAACCAAAGAATAGCAATAGAGAGGCCAAGCTATGTAAAGTCCCAACAGTGCCTCTATTATGTCACAACTAGATTGACAACGAACACGTGTGTAATGATTTGACCAGCCACACAGATGAGAATAAGACACACACATTGACACATCCTCACTGCTACACAGTCATGACCTAGAGCACGTTTCGGCCGTGCGGATTCAACACACGTACAAGTTAACAACTTAACTTGATATATTGGTGAGCCGTGGGGGGGGGGGGGGGGGGGGGGGGGGGGGGGGGGGGGAGAGGAGAAGCTTGATGTTAGACATGGGGAGGAAATTCAAATAAACTCCCACAGCTGAATCGATACCAGCCTTGGTTCGATACTGAGCTAAATGTCCGGTTAAAAAGTGCTAAGATTAAGCAGAACTTCTAGTTTTAATGTCCCTTCTTGTTTCTTTAATCTTAATTCTATCGATCCCCCTTGGAGATATATTGATCGCGTCTTGTTTCCGGCCCTGCCCCCCCCCACCCCATCCTCCCACTGCGCTTACCGTCCCTCACAGCCCCCCCCCCATCTCTACCTCCCTCCCGCAGCGACAAGTTCCCAGGTCGTTGAAATGTCTTTTGCTCGTTTGATGCCTAGCCGAGACCACTTTAACCTTAATCCTACCGACCCCCCTTGGAGATATATTGATCGCTTCTTGTTCCCGCCCCTCCCCCCCCCCCCCCCTCCCCCCCCCGCCCCTTCCCGCCCCCCCCGCCCCCCCCCCATCTCTACCTCCCTCCCGCAGCGACAAGTTCCCAGGTCGTTGAAATGTCTTTTGCTCGTTTGATGCCTAGCCGAGACCGGCCAATCAACTTCTGGCGTCCAGGCTTTGCCTACACCTGGTCTGTAACTCCCGTCGGCGTGTCAGAGCGACACGTGGTAGCAACACAAAGATTTGATGGTAGATAGTGTCACAGGGGGAGGGGGGGGAATTAAAAAGGGGGGGCATTGGGATCCATGCTTCTTCTCCTCTCCCCCCCCCCCAACCTCCCCCCCTCCCCCCCCCCGAGTCCTTTTAACATTTTGAAAACAGTAGCCAAATGTTTTTACTGTTTCTATTGGTTACTCTACGCCAGGATGATGCCACAAATAGCTAATGGCGTAATGATGCCATAAATAGCTAATGGCGTAAGTAGGTAATAACATATGTATGTAATGGCGCATGTATGTTATGTCGTTAGCTTGTATTTCCCCAATCAGTTGATTATTAAACTTTAAGCCGTTAATGCCGTAGGCAGGTGCATTATTTCCGTTACAGGTTTAAAGATCCCTTCTAAAATATTGGTATCTTGAGCGCAAGCAGAGAAATACGGAGATCACGAATGTACCCGGAGAAACGCGGCCGAAATATTCAAATAAGATCTTAGGATGGGGATTTAGTAGCACCGAGTAGCACTGAGTGGCACTAAGTAACAATGCGTAGCACTGAGTAGCACCGAGTAGCGCTGAGTGGCACCAAGTAGCAATGCGTAACACTGAGTAGCACCGAGTAGCGCTGAGTGGCACCAAGAAGCAATGAGTAGCACTGAGTAGCACAGAGTAGCACCGAGTAGCACTGATTGACACCAAGTAACAATGAATAGCACTGAGAAGCACCGAGTAGCACTGAGTAGCACCGAGTAGCGCTCCTTATTACCGAGCAGCACTGAGTAGCACTGAGTAGCACCGAGTAGCGCTGAGTAGCACCGAGTAGCGCTGAGTAGCAGGGTTATATTAGTACAAAGATTAATCTTGGATTTAACGAGTGTGCTTAGATGACGACCCTTCTATTTCAAACCGTATATTAATTTGATATATATATATATATATATATATATATATATATGTATGTTGTAATATATTCACAATGTTACCCTATTTATCATATTCATAATGTTTTACCTGTGTATCACATTTTTAGAATTTTATCTCTATGTATTACAATGAAAATGATTTGCCTCTTTCCATATTAAAAAAAAATTATTAAAATACAATAACCAACACCCACCCACCCCCTTTTTTCCCCACCCAAAAAGACAAAAGTATCCAGTTCTGCATTTTCTCACAAGGCTTGAGGACACGAAGACCTTCTCGTCTGTTGAAAAAGATGATACAATCAACAAAAATAGATTTAAAAATGTATTTGTCGTCAAAGGACTAGATTATAAGTAAGAGACAACTTATCAAAAGACTAGATTATAAGTAAGAGACACTTATAAAAGAACTAGATTATAAGTAAGAGACAACTTATCAAAGAACTAGACTATAAGTAAGAGACAACTTATCAAAGGACTAGATTATAAGTAAGAGACACCTTATCAAAGAACTAGAGTATATGTAAGATACAACTTATCACAAGTTACATCAGTTGTTGTAACCCATTATAACTTTCCCCACACCAAAGATGCATTTTTAAAATGTTATCATCTTAGAACGAAAAGAAGCTGTCATTATTTGAATTTTAAGTAGAGAAAATTTACTAACACACCCCCCCCCCCCCCCCCCCCCCCACCCACCACATTTCTTTTCCTCCTTAAAGTAACGGATGATATGGATTTATTCTAAAAATAACTCCACAAACCAAGGTATTGATAAAAAGGGATTTTCCAGAGACCGGCTAAAGGAGAATGACGTTGGACGTCTTGTAAGTGTAGGTAGACGCGCAAGAAGAAAATGACGATAGACCTCTGGTAAGTGTAAGTAGACGGGCAAGTGGAAAATGACGTTAGGAGTCTGGTAAGCGTAGGTAGTAGAGATGTTGTTTGTTAAGTTTAGCAGTCGTGATGTGTTTAAAGAGATGTTGTTTGTTACGTTTAGCAGTCGTGATGTGTTTAAAGAGATGTTGTTTGTTAAGTTTAGCAGTCGTGATGTGTTTAAAGAGATTTTGTTTGTTAAGTTTAGCAGTCGCGATGTGTTTAAAGAGATGTTGTTTGTTAAGTTTAGCAGTCGTGATGTGTTTAAAGAGATGTTGTTTGTTAAGTTTAGCAGTCGTGATGTGTTTAAAGAGATGTTGTTTGTTAAGTTTAGGTAGTCCATGTGTTTTTGAGAGATACATTTATTATTACCTGGTCTAGAAGGAGCGCGAGTAATTTCAAAAAGACCATATTTGCAGTGTTTGGATTGACCAGGATTGCCGTGTTTGGATTGACCAGGATTGCAGTGATTGCATTGACCACGATCGCGGTGATTGGAGCATTGCTGTATTCATGGCTGGGAGAGAGAGAGAGAAAAAGAAAGAGGGAGAGAGATAGATATATAGATACATAGATAGATAGATAGATACATGGATAGATAGATAGATAGATAGATAGATAGATAGATAGATAGATAGATAGATAGATAGATAGATAGATAGATAGATAGATAGATAGATAGATAGATAGATAGATAGATAGATAGAT
>CAXITT010000277.1:716034-734447 GCA_964033795.1 Lymnaea stagnalis
GATAGATAGATAGATAGATAGATAGATAGATAGATAGATAGATAGATAGATAGATAGATAGATAGATAGATAGATAGATAGATAGATAGATAGATAGATAGATAGATAGATAGATAGATAGATAGATGACAATGATGACGATGATGATGATGATTTCCCTCTGTGTGAGTTTCAGAAAAGTCGCATCTTAACATGAAAACAGGGATGGAATGAAACACGAGTGGAGACCTACTTTAGAGCCAAGGCGATTTGGAGCAAAGCTGGACAAGAGCAAAATTGGACAAGAGCACAGTGGGACAGGAGCAAAATTGGACAAGAGCACAGTGGGGCAGGAGCAAAATTGGACCAGAGCACAGTGGGACAGGAGCGAAATTGGAAAAGAGCATAGTGGGACAGGAGCAAAATTGGTCAATTGCAAAGTGAGGAAGTTAAAATTCGGTCTGGAGCAAAGTAAGGCAGGAGCAAAGTAAGGCAGGAGTAACGTGGACCAGGAGAAAAGTTGGACAGGTGCAAAGTGGGACAGGAGAGAAAATGGAGTTGGGTCAAGGTCGTTAACATGTTATCTCTCAATAACAGTTTGACCGAAAAAAAAAAAAAGGCGAACGAAAAACGGTAATCAGAGAACCATCGCGGGAACACGTATTGATTGCCTTGTGCATCTGTTGTCTAATTTTAGACCGCAACTAAATATAGATTAGATAATTGTTCGTTTGGGAGAGTTGCTCCAGAGTAGAAAGTCAAGCAGCATCGAACGGGAGTCTAAAACCGGAAGTCACCGCGAGATCGTCGCAGCGACACAACTGCGCCACGTCAGACTAGAATAGGGTTTGCTTCCCCTGATGTGTAGCCTCAGTCGTCCACTATTTGTTGAGTCGTCCCGCGTGGAATAAAGTGGTCCAGCGACTAGCACATTTTGTTGCATGATGATCACTTTTATCTTTGAGAAATTCCATTAACTGTCAATGGGTTTGAAAAAAGTTGAAACTAAAAGGATTTTGTTGAATGGAACTACCAGCCTAGCTTGGAAAAAGGAATTCAATCAAAAATAATTATTACCGATTTTTTTTTATACAGACAACTTTTTATAAAAAATAATGATGCATAAATAGATATTGCGGGTCCAGCACACATTTTGTTTTCTACTTTAACTTTGATTATTTATATGCACTGAATAGCCCCGCTATACCTCAATATACCCCCCGTTACTTTATGATGCCCATTTCAGCACCCCGCAATTTAATGATTCTCACTCCAGCACCCCTCAACTTAACGTTTCCCACTCCAACACCCCCACAACTTTATGTTGCCCACCCCAGCACGCCTCAACTTTATGTTGCCCACTCCAACACCCCACAACTTTACGTTGCCCACAGCATCCCCATCCCTGTTGAGCCCACCGCCCTGCCCTATGTAAACCCCCAGGATTGCCTCCATGACCCGAACATGTTTAATGTTAACCTTGTCCAATCATTAGGTTCTTAACAACCCCGGGGGGTCGGTGCTACAAGACTGCCCTGGAATCACACGCTTCCAAGACTTCTGAAACTATTTGTTTTTGTAAAAAAAAAGTATCCTTACATTTCCTACAGGGAATCCTAAGATACCATCAGGCATTTCTCTCTTAGGATATCATCAGGTATTCTCTATTATTATATCATCAGGTATTTCTCTCTTACGATATAATCAGGTATTTCTCTCTTAGGATATAATCAGGTATTTCTCTCTTACGATATAATCAGGTATTTCTCTCTTAGGATATAATCAGGTATTTCTCTCTTAGGATATAATCAGGTATTTCTCTCTTAGGATATAATCAGGTATTTCTCTCTTAGGATATAATCAGGTATTTTTCTCTTAGCATATCATTAGAAATTGCTCTCCTGTGACAGCATCCGGCGTTTCTCCGTTGGGATATTATCAGGGATTCTCTCTTAGTATATTATTAGGGATTTCTTTCTTAGGATACCATCAGGAGTTTCTCTTTCAGGATACCATCAGGAGTTTCTCTCCAAGGATACCATCAGGCTTTTCTTAAAGCGTTACTAAGCTAAATTTAAATCAAATGATTGAAGACCATACTAATATAATCGATACGCTAGACAAATCAAAGAGCAATAGACAAATATTTCGTGGAGTCGATTTAGCAAGAGATTAAGCTTAAAAAATAAGGACAACATACCAGTACAGGCACCACTACATACACCAATACTGACATAAATAGAGACACTTATACAGACATCAATTCAGGCATCAATAGAGACATCAATACAGACACTAATATTGAAATGAATACATACACCAAAAAAGACACCATTACAGATAAAAATTGAAACAACCAATAAAAATAACACTCCAGACACAAATAGGGATACTAATACAGACACCACTAAAGACACAAATAAAACACCAATAAAGACACCATTACAGACAAGAATAGAAACAACAATAAAGACACCACTACCGACACAAATGGAGACACCAATAGTTTTTAGTAATAAATCCTATATATGCATTTTTATATTATGTTATTTTGTATTAATATTTTAATAACACGACCGCATTTACACAACAGGCACACATACAGACACACATACAGATACACATACAGAGACACATACAGACACACATACAGACACACATACAGACACACATAGAGGCACACATACATGCACACATACAGACACACATACAGACACACATGCAGACCCTTACACAACAGGCAGACATACAGACTCTTACAAAATCAGGGATACGGTAAAACGATATTATCCATTTTAAAAAAAAAAATCCTGAATATAACAAAATATAAATCTTGAATCTAAATCGATATTAAGACTGAATCTAACGCTATATTCACCCTGAATCTAACTCTATACTTAATTCTCAATCTATCTCTATAATAATTTTAATGTAATTCTATTAATCCCGAATACTACTCATGTACTTAAGTACAAACTTAAAATGTAACCTCTAAGGTTTTCCATCTAAATAAATTCAACCACTCTGCTTTTCACTCTTATAAATTCCCCCCCCCCCCCACACACACACACCACACAAAATTCTGTCAAACTCTACTTCCCTCCCCAATAATTTGAGCAGTCGTTTCACATTTCTTACGAAACGTTTCTGTGGTCGTCTGCTCAAACTCATTGATTGCCGTCCCAGAATAATGTGATTAGTTTTACTCTGTGAGCCCAGTTTGATCAAGTCCTGCCGATAGCAATGTAGCATGCAGAACAATGGGAAATAGGGGAAGATGGAAGGATGTTAACGTCATGGTAAAAAAAAAATATTAACAAAACAGAACATTTTAAACATACAAGTAGGCAAACATGTCTGCACACATGTAGGCATGTGTGTAAGCAGCCATGACGTCATCAATCGAAAAAGCAATGATGCAAATATACGATGACTTGATATGGGGGACATGTGCTTTATGACTTGATATGGGGGACATGTGCTTTATGACTTGATATGGGGGACATGTGCTTTATGACTTGATATGGGGGACATGTGCTTTATGACTTGGTATGGGGGACATGTGCTTTATGACTTGGTATGGGGGACATGTGCTTTATGACTTGATATGGGGGACATGTGCTTTATGACTTGGTATGGGGGTCATGTGTTTTTTAAATCCGGTGTTTAACACCGAGTCACATCAATATGTATTGCGGTCAATTCAACGGACCTCAATTCGTTGCGTTGAGAGCCCCTTGTCCGAATTAAATTAACGGAAAGCATAGGATACTACACATTGAGACCATCTTGTAACTGTTCTTACTCCCAAACCTGAGTTGAATTTGAGGTCTGAAACCTCAACTAGAATTAATTATACTCCTTGTGAATTTAATATACAACAATTAAATCCAATATTCAGATGTAAAGAGGAAATGTTCTGAATAGTTTCCTTCTGTGTCGATTCCAACAAATAGTCTCTCGCCGATCCCTTATACAAGTATATCCCCACACACAATACAAATAACACAAAACCAAAAATCCTAAAAGATCAGAAACTGTGAAGAATATTTTTCCAAAAATTGTGATATTTTGACAAAGGACCCAATAATCTTAGTTTCTTTAGATAGTACCCAGCTGCCAACGCTGAAAGAACGGGTTGTGTATTTTTGCACACAAGCGTCATTCCTATTGAGGGGAGTTGTAAATGATAAAAAATCATTTAAGAAACAGTTCAAAACTTTTTTTGTTTAAATAGATTTCGGAGGACCAGAGCGCAGTGTGCATGCTAAAGTGATGTGGATACCGGCGCGATATAATATCAAAATCAGTCAATCAATCAATCCTAAGGATTGCTCCAGTTACAATCATTCTGAGGCCATCCAGTTTTGAAGTAACCGTCCACAGAACTATAACGTCATGGGTGTCAGGATTTCTTGGCACGTCCTACATATGTTTGTACGTCCGCAATATTCTTCGTAGGTATTGAAAATTATGAAAAGTTTACATTTTTAAACTGGATTTCCGCAACTGAGAACTTGGACGGTAGCACGATTATTTAAACTCAAAGACAGTAAGAAAGGGGGCCTCCATTCCGGGAAATTAAAGCAAAACACAACTTCGAAATTCAGCTCGAGACGGAACGGAACACAATATATCTGAGATTGAGCGTCCTAAATTTGCATGCTAATTACAGCCGTTCTGTGCGGATCACTGCCAACAATGTGAAGTGAGTTCTTACCCCTGGTCATTGAGATAATGACCTACATCTGGAACACGTCTCGTGCCACTATCCGGTTGTTTTGCCCGTAAGAGTTCCCCCGAGGAGACAAAGGACCCGGGCAATATATGATATTTTATTTTGGAGACTTCAAAGGCCATCTACTGATTAACATTTGCAAACTCATCAAAATTAATGACTTGTTCGCTGTAAGGGGAGACACTCCTCACAGAACTTTCAAATTCTCGATTATTTGTGTACCATATAAGAATAAAAATTTAATGGGAGCAAGAAATTTGCGGTATGGGGGGGGGATCACCATAAAGAATAATGTGATTTTATTTGTAGACTTTAGGGTAGATGTATCAATTTTGTTTTTTTATAAATCCACGACTTAAACAAAAACTAATTTCACAAATTCATACACAAATTAATCCATAACTCCATCCACTGCACGTGTGCAGAACTCATCCAATGCCCAAATAACATTATCCAAGTGTAAGCTCTAATCAAGAACAACGCCAAGAAACAATGCGATTATCCACGATCCCAGGGCCTCTTACTTGTACATGATCCACGACTCCAAGGGTCTGTTACTTGTACATGATCCACAACTTTAAGTTTGTCTTACTTGTACATGAACCACGACTCCAGTGGTCTGTTACTTGTACATGATCCACGACTCCAAGGGTCTGTTACTTTTACGTGTTTTACGACTCCAAGGGCCTCTTGTACGCCCTTATGACAGCTATAATGTACTGCCTTGTATAGTGCATATTCCAATCTTTAAATCACTGTTGCTATTCCAGTATTGAATCTAGACATCCATTAAATGGCTTCTAATAAGTCTAAGTAAATTCATAGACAAAAAGCACACCAGACCCTATTACACCAGAGCGAGGTTTCTTCCAGTTTAATGTTTAACATCCCATGTTATCATACCTTGATCCAATATCCATATCCACGTGCATGTGCAGATATGTATCCACGTTCATATGCAGATATTTATCCAATTAACTCCCCGGTTGCTGGCCATGTAGATCAAGTTTGCACTTGTTAACCTACATTGTCATCGGGAATTCCTGTAGTTATCGACGTACACAAACGATGCGTGGACCAGTAACACATCTTCTTATTAGGTCAGCGGTTCTCAATGCATTGATGATTTAAACGTTGATTTGGAATGCTAATACGTCTGGGCCGTTTTTTGTGCATTACTAAGTTTCAAGTTTTTCATACTTTAATAGTTTATAACAGTGGGAAAAAAAACAACAACAAAAAACAATATAATTGTTATCCCACAGAAAGTTAATGACATAAACATTTCAGAAGTAGGACACTCTTGACCTGTATAATTTATTTCTGCTAATTCATGGGTGGGCTAACTTTTTTGTGCGGAGGGCCACATTGACAAATGTAAAGCTGTTGGGGGGCCGCATGGATCTTATGTCCAATTTTGACATGTCAATCAACATTTCTCTTTATTTAAATTCAGTAAATTCTCATTTGACCATTACATGACAAAAGTCCAGGACTGTTTTTAAAAAAAATAAAAATTAGATAGAAATTTGATAAAAAATGTTAAAACATACATGCAATTCTGAAAAATTCCACAAAATAACTTAAAAACAAAGTATTTTTTTTTTAAATTTCTAAATTCCTTCGAGAGCCGCATAATATCAGTTCCCGGGCCGAATGCGGTCCGCGGGCCGTTGTTTGTCCACCCCTGTGCTAACTGATGTGGGGGCATTTTTTAAAGTTAAAAATTGATAGATAATATTCCCTATTTCTTGTGTCCGGGATACTCACCCGACAACACACACAGAGACATGCACACACATCCACACACACGAACACACAGACAAACACACACAAAAACACACAGACAAACACACATCAATACATCAAATATTCTTGGTAAGACGCAGAAATTCCGTTGGAAACTGTAATGTTTCAAGGCGAGTTGATCTATTGCCTACCACAACTAAAACTAGTGTTGATCTATTGCCTACCACAACTAAAACTAGTGTTGATTAAACAACTTTATTTCAAAGTCATCCCGTTAAATTTAAAAAAAAAAAAAAAAACGAGAATTTATATGTTTTTGACCTTAAAATGAATCGATACTGCCTTCATAGATCAATACTGCCTTCGCAGATCAATTTTGCTTTTATAGACCAATACTGCCTTCATAGATCGATACATCACACTGCCTTCATAGATCGATACATCACAATGCCTTTATAGATCGATACATCATACTTCCCTAAAAAATCGATACATCATACTGCCCTCCTAGATCGATACATTAAACTGCCCTCCTAGATCGATACATTAAACTGCCCTCATAGATCGATACATTATACTGCCCTCATAGATAAATATATTATGCTGCCCTCATAGATCGATACATTATAATGCCCTCATAGATCGATACATTATACTTCACTCATAGATCGATACATTATACTGCCCTCATAGATCGATAATTATACTGCCCTCATAGATCGATACAGTATACTACCAAAATAGATCGATACATTATACTGCCCTCATAGATCGATACATTATACTGCCCTTATAGATCGATACATTATACTGCCCTCATAGATCGATACATTATACTGCCCTCATAGATCGATACATTAAACTGCCCTCATAGATCGTTACATTATACTGCCCTAATTAATCGATACATTATACTGCCCTCATAGATCGATACATTATACTGCCCTAATAGATCGATACATTATACTGCCCTCATAGATCGATACATTAAACTGCCCTCATAGATCGATACATTATACTGCCCTAATAGATCGATACATTATACTGCCCTTATAGATCGATACATTATACTGCCCTCATAGATCGATACATTTTACTGCCAAAATAGATCGTTTCTACGTCATCTGTTTCGGATGTTTTGGGCCAACTTTTTACAACTTTGAGTAAACACATGATTTGTATCATTGAGACTAGATAGTGGGCTCTTAACATGGGACTGTAGGATGGACAACTGACCATAGGGCCGTAGAATGGATACTTATCATGGGATTGTAGGATAGACAACTGACCATAAGGGAGTAGAATGGACACTTATCATGGGACTGTAGGTTCTGACAACTGACCATAGAGCAAAAGAATGGACAGCTAAAATGTGACTGTAGGATAGAAAACTTACCATAGGGCAGTAGAATGGACACTTATCATGGGATTGTAGGATAGACAGCTGGCCAAAGGGCAGTGCAATGTTTCAGTGCCTGGTGTTGAAGAGGATATTTCACTGGTTGCAAGGGCTACTTTGTGAGGGTATCATGGACTAGGGGTTGGAAGGTCTGAGGCAATCGACTCAAATGTGTCAATCATGTGCGACGTCAGTATCATAGACACAGTAATTTGTGACGTCAGTATCATATACACAGTAATGTGTGACGTCAGTATCATAGACACAGTAATTTGTGATGTCAGTATCTTAGACACAGTCATGTGTGATATCAGCATCATAGACACAGTAATGTGTGACGTCAGTATCAAAGACACAGCGATGCGTGATGTCAGTATCTAGACAAAGTAATGTGTGACGTCAGTATCATAGACACAGTAATTTGTGATGTCTGTATCAAACACACAGTCATGTGTGATGTCAGCATTATAGACAGAGTAATGCGTGACGTCAGTTTCATAGACACAGTAATTTGTGATGTCATTATCAAATACACAGTTGTGTGTGATGTCAGAATCAGAGACACACTAACGCGAAGGAGACTTGTGTCTTAAAATAATCTGACTCCAGCTTCTTGTCATGCGCATCGACATAGAAATCCCAATGAAACTTGTCATGGTCCAGAGAACGCAACCCTCCCTTCAAACATCCTTCACTTCATTCCTCAACATCCACCAGATACATCACGTGATTTCAGCTCTCTACCTGTCCCTCTCCTCCCCCTCCCCTCCCCCGGGCCGTTAATCCAGTACATCATTTATTTATGTGAGCCGCGCGCTCAGAACGCGAGGGTCGGATGTTTTTTTTAAAGATTTTTTTCCTCTTTCCTTCAAAATCCACCATTACTGTACTCTCTAACTAGGTACCTGGGTGCCATCAGATCGAAGTCAAAGGATTCTCAAGTACCAGCGTACTACCCCAAAGCGGATGAGAGTGACGAGCGTTCACCTGAAAACACTGCGTTATGAAGTCGAGAGTCCCTGGTTGTCTCTCATGTTTTTTTTTCATCTTTCTCAGAGGTTTCCCACGAACGGTTTAAAATCTATTTGCAAATTTTGAAAAATAATAAGTTGTTGAAACCCGAAGGCCGACAGTCAGCGTAATTTTAGTAATTAAAAAAAATTAAAATCATACTGTGACGTTGTCTAGAGCCAGGCGCTGAGTTCTTTAATGCAGATGAACTCGTCTTTGAGCATGGCTTAAAACAACAGCTGATAGAGTCATTTAGATGGTGGGTGGTAAATATAGACTAGTACATTACGTGATTGGACGGCTGGAGTCATGTGTTGGAGCCATACATGATTGGACGGTTGGAGTCACGTGTAAGGGGGTTACGTGATTGGACGACTTCAGTCACGTGTAGGGGCTACGTGATTGGACGGCTGGAGTCACGTGTAGGGGGCTTACGTGATTGGACAACTTGAGTCACGTGTAAGGGGCTTACGTGATTGGACAACTGGAGTCACGTATAGGAGACATACGTGATTGGACGGCCTGAGTCACGTGTAGGATGCATACATGATTGGACGGCTGGAGTCACGTGTAGTAATGATAGGAGATGCCACTATAGATAGGACCCGATGGTCAATTGCCAGAATTAAATATATCCGTAAAATGTGTTTGTCTTAGATTTCAAGTATTTTTTTCCGTAACTACTGCTGCTAGTTGTATTTAGATAATGT
This sequence comes from Lymnaea stagnalis, assembly GCA_964033795.1. NCBI lineage: Eukaryota > Metazoa > Mollusca > Gastropoda > Lymnaeidae > Lymnaea > Lymnaea stagnalis. Next base: position 725,621 of record CAXITT010000277.1, read on the forward strand.
TTACATTTAGCAATTACTGATTTCTAATGTTAACTTGATCAGCATGGTTGTATATGTCCATTTTATACGATGCAGGTATGGTGCACGTCTTGTTCGCTTTTAATGACCTTATTACAATACCCGATCGGTCATTCTCGCACCCACCTGCAATCATTTTGAGATCACTCCAAAAGAATTGTTCAAAACCTACCAAACAGACAGACTCTTAAGTTACGAAGGACCGGTGCGAGTTTAATCTCCAGATGGCCATGTTCCTGTGGGTGGATTACTCTCTCCGTTGTTCTGTTTCCGCTCTGGTGACGTATTTGCCGGCCGAAGCTGCATTGTTCATATTGAATGGGGAAGGAAGCTTTGGAGGAAGGGCTTTTCGTTCAACAAATACGGCCATGAGGTTTAGACATTTAAAAAAAAAAGAAAAGATTCTTTTCCATCAAAACAAAGTTAAAATCCTTCAGAGAAAAAAATTGTTTCTGTGTTCAACTCACCTGTAAAATATTTCAGGCCACCCTGGGAGACAGTGTTAAGTGTTGATATTTGTGGATAGATGTCCATGTAGTGTCCTTTGGTCTATGGATTTCGAATCTAAGGATTAATATATTAAATTATGGATCTATTGATTATGGTTAAGTGATTATTGAGTCTACATGATAGCTTATGGGTCTATGAACAGGCCTATTGATATACTTTATTAAATCAACAACGAAAATATTCATTCGCCGAACATGGTTTCAATTCTCAGATCAATACACCAATGTACGAACTTCTACACATCCACTCTCTAGTCTGGTCTGAAGCCTCTGACTCCACATTAGAAAGGAAATCTATTATTTAGAAACACCACTGAGCGTATGAACGGCTGGGCCTCGTGTCTTAAATCTCTGACGTCACACCGGTCAGCACATCCAGCAGAAGGCGCCTTGACTTCCTCAAGTCAAAGTCAAAGTATACGGGAAAGTGATCAGAGATGATTTTATCCTCATATAACGAGGTTTCGTAAGACCCGTTTGGAGTATGGGCAGACTCGTCTGTTTTCCTAAACCAATGACGTCACGTCGGTCAGCAAGGGTGAGCTTCCCAGCCATGTTTCCGATCCTCCCTAAAGTCTCCCAACCACCCCCAACGCACAGCTGTTTCCCAGTAGATGATGCCCCGTGTGGTTGCTGGAGTGTGTATCTATTCGGTGTATCTGTTATGAAGCTTTCATTGGTGTTATCTTGTCATTAAACAAACCCAAAAAAGGAAAAGCTTTTCGTATGCACCCTTTATAAAATGTAATAAACAAGCATTTGGGGGGGGGGGGGTTGGGTGGGGGGTAAGAGGGGGGTGGGTGGAAAATTTGATACAATATGCATGCAAATAACTCGCTTTATAAGAATCCCATTTAGTGCTCTACCCCACCCCCAAAATGTAATAAACAAGCATTTGGGGGGGGGGGGTTGGGTGGGGGGTAAGAGGGAGGTAGGTTGAAAATTTGATACAATATGCATGCCAATAACTCGCTTTATAAGAATCCCAGTTAGTGCTCTACCCCACCCCCTCCCCCCATTTTTCACGCCCATGAGCTCTATAAATATTGAAATAACCCACCCACTTTTACACCGCAGATTAATTTGACCAATTATTTCAGTACAACAAAAGAGCATTTGACACACAAAACGCACATTGGAATTTTAAAAAAAAAGAAAAAAAGAATCTGATTTATCGCAGTTATCGGACATTTTATTTCGTGAAATCAGTGACATTTGTGTGGGGTGGGGCTGAAAATAGGATAGCATGTGTTGTTATGGATAATGAGTCTGTGTGCAAAGTTTCAGCTCGATAGGTTGACGAGCAGTGGGTATTTGGTATTTAAGGATTTTCACCTATTTTAAGGCTATTCCACTTAATAAATGTACACTATCCAAAGTGATGGGACCATTTTCTACGCATGGTTGTTTCCTGCTATGCTTGACACTTACCAGTACCCTCTTGTTTCATAACACTGACCAGTACCCTCTTGTTTTATAACACTGACCAGTACCCTCTTGTTTCATAACACTGACCAGTACCCTCTTGTTTCTTAATATTGACCAATACCCTATTGTTTCAATAGGACTGAACAATACCCTCTTGTTTCATTACACCGACCCTTACTCTCTCTTATTGGGAAATTTCCGTTGAGAATTAGTGACTGAATAAGCTCTATAAAAACTCTTCCATTTTAACCGAGTGAGTCACATTGCTATCATTAAGCCATAACTCATTCACATCTATAAATAGACCATACTAGTAATCTTAATCGCAACACTCTCCCCCCCCCCGTAAATCACGTAATCTAAATCGTTGATAATCTCTTATAATCCTATTCGTTATACCCTTTCCTCCAATTTTACTCTACCGACAAGCAGAAAATGAACCCGGCCCCGATTGTGCGCGCCAAAGTATTAATTAGGTCATATTGAGCAGACGTCGCCTCCAGATCTCTGTTAGTGAAACATTTACAAAGATGGCGGCTGTGCCAGCAACAGGAAGCGGAAGGTAGATCTTGAGAGAACAATTAACATTTGCTGTAAACTTTATCCAACGGCTCTCTTCAAACCAGAACCGAGAACACTTTTTGACCGGATGGTTAACTAAACATGCGCCGTTTGGCATGCGCAGAGCGTATAATTAGAGATTTGTTCTAAATTGGTCGGAGCAAAGGAAGATGTCATTATGTGGGTTGGCAGATTAATGTGAGAAAAACATTTGAAAAAAAAAACAACAACAAAAGGAAGTTAGAGGGAATAGCGTTGACCAGCGTAGGTAGAAGGTCTAGTTATTTGGGAAGTTACAGGCAGGCATCATGAGAGAATCAAGAGAAAGAAGGAAAGCGCAGGTTGAATAAATGGATAGAAAATGTGAATTGTGTAAGGGAGTGAAAGTGGGATTATAAGCTAGAGAGGTATGAATGGGTATGTCAATAAAGGGATTCAAAGAGAGGCATGGGGAGAATGAGAGAGAGAGAGAGCAAATGACACATAGAGCGATCGAGAGAAGGAGAGAAAAAAATGGAAACGTGAGATAGAGAATGAGAAACAGAGAGAGAGAGAGAGAGAGAGAGAGAGAGAGAGAGAGAGAGAGAGAGAGAGAGAGAGAGAGAGAGAGAGAGAGAGAGAGAGAGAGAGAGAGAGAGAGAGAGAAAAGAGAGAGAGAGAGAGAGAGAGAAGAGAAGGAGAGAAAAAAATGGAAACGTGAGATAGAGAATGAGAAACAGAGAGAGAGAGAGAGAGAGAGAGAGAGAGAGAGAGAGAGAGAGAGAGAGAGAGAGGGAGAGAAAAAGAGAGATAGAGAAAGAGAAAGAGGGGGAGAGAGAGATAAGAGAGAGAGAGAGAGAGACAAAGAGAGAGAGGGGGTGGGAGAAACACTGACAAATCGTACCAAACAAGAAGACCTCATTATTAAAATGAAAGAAAGTTGACTTTCAGTGAGGTAAAGCAATTAGAAATAAGCCAATCTATGGTAGACGTGTTGTACTAGTCTGTCACTGGGGACGGGATGAGAGGGGTAGAGAGTAAAAAACAGGTGTGTAAGCACGAGACTCATCCAAACAGACCCTTCAGACACCACTGAAACGTAGAATGAAAAAAAAAAAAATGACTTCATCTTAACATTCCAGAAATCCAACATGGCAGTGACGTCACGCCAGTCATCTCGCCACACATCTATGACTTCACCCCATGTTATCCACCCAGACATCAGTGACGTCACGGACCCCCAAAGACTCAACAGCTTACTAGCTAGACTCCGCGCACCGCAGGACACCGACATTTCAGCTCCGACGACCGGCGAGCCAGGAAAACGTCTTGGCTCATTTGTAATATATTTTGTTTTTAAAGTTCTGACTTTTTTTTTTTTTTTTGGTTAGGGGTGTATTTATTGACGTCATTTAAGGGACGCAACTCTGCGTGATGTTTTTAAAAAAAAAGCCACAAAAAAACAATTTGTAATATATTTTGTTTTTAAAGTTCTGACTTTTTTTTTTTTTTGGTTAGGGGTGTATTTAGTGACGTCATCTAAGGGACGCAACTCTGCGTGATGATTTTAAAAAAAAAGCAACAAAAAAACTGACTCCTTGGATATCCATACCTGACAACAAACAATGCTTGGTTCCCATCCACGGTCCAGCAAAGTATCCATATCCACAGTTCTGTTGACACTGCATCCAAATGTTACCACGAGAATGATTAGTTATATTAAACCCCATTAAGGTCAAAGTTCATTGATTCCTTCTCTACAAATCCGAACTCGCGATCATGGTTCCGCATTTAGAGCGGCATTTGAAGATTATTGAAATAATCCCTGTTTGTAGCGGGGACAACAATGCCGGCGTTTTGTTGCAGCTCGGGAGAACAAGGTGTCTGTTGACATTTTCAATTACTTTCGGTTGATTCGTTTCTGCAAGGGACCTATTTATGGAGGTGTTGAGCTGGTATTGGCTGCTCCTGGCTAGGTGAGGCTCGTACGGCCGCTGTTTTAGGATCCGTTGAGCCGATCCTGTGTAAGGCTGAGGAGGTGAGCTGGTTTGATTGCTGAATGACATGTATGATCTATTCACGGATTTTATTAAGCTGCAACCGAAATAATTCTGATGGTGACGTGAATAGTGTTTGCTCTGGACCCTAAAAGTAATATTTGCTGAGAAGATCCTAAAAGTATGTTCGTCTGAAAAGATCTTCAAAGTAATATATTTTGAGAAGATCTTAAAGGTAAGATGGTCTGAGAAGATGCTAAGAGTAAGATGGGATGAGAGGATCCTAAAAGTAATATAGTCTGAGAAGTTCCTAAACGTAATATGGTCTGAGAAGATCATAAAAGTCAAATGGTCTGAGAAGTTCCTAAAAGTAATAATTAAGATCAGAAAAGACTGAATTTGTCTATGACCCATGTGCCACTAAAACTGAATTTCCGTATGACCCATGTGCCACTAAAACTGAATTTGTCTATGACCCATGTGCCACTAAAACTGACTTTGTCTATGACCCATGTGCCACTAAAACTGAATTTGTCTATGACCCATGTGCCACTAAAACTGAATTTGTCAATGACCCATGTGCCACTTAAACTGAATTTGTCTATGACCCATGTGCCACTAACTATAGGAAATACAACATCAATTTATTGTACATGGACACACATTTAATTACCCATCATAAATTTGCTTTTTTTAAATTTGCGCTTGTTACGCTGACTCCAAAAATATCAAGCCAATATTTCGGCGCTAACTCATTTAAAGCAAGCATGTATATTGGGGATCCCTGCTTATGGCAACTAGAGAACATTGGTAAGAAACATCTTTTCATAAGTTTCAGCAATGTCATGTCAACACTAAAGATGGGCCGTATTCATTTATATATTTATATTTATAAATTTAAAAACGTGATAAAATCATAAAGTTCGTGATTAAACTAGAACTATTCTCGGACAGGTGTAATCTGGGAATAACCCTTGGCAGCTCATTATCAATAATTAATCTTTAGATCTGAGTTTCTATCTGGCCGTTGTGTTGGATTGGCCAACTTAATTTATATTGAAGTTTAAAAATAAAAGTGTGAAATTAATAGGGACCACTGACTGACACAATGCTGGAAGACAAACTGCTGGGTGACATATTGTTGGATGACACACTGCTGAATAAGGTACTGCTAACTGACATACTTCTGGCTGACATACTGATGACTGACACACTGCTGGATGACATTCTGCTGGATGACACATTGCTAGATGACATACAGCTGGAGGAAATACTTCTGGCTGACATACTGCCGTCTGACGTACTGCTGGCTTACATAATGCGTGGCTGCCGTGCTGTTGTCTGACATAGTGCAGACTGACGCTACTGCTGTCTGGAGTAGTGCTGGCTGACGTTCTGCTTGCTGACGTACTCCTTGCTAACGTACTACTTGCTGACTTACTACCTGGCTGACATACTTCTGACTGACATTCTGCTGGCTGACATGCTGCTGGCTGACCTAATACCTGGCTGAATCACTACACACAAGGACACAATCACATAACAGCAAATTTTTTTAAAAGCGATGCAGCAAGGTAATAATCCACATTCCTTAAAACAAAGAACCATTTTCCCAATCCATATATTCACCAACTCACCATGCTCCCCAACCCATAACTTAACCAATTCAACATTCTCCCCAACCCATATTTTCACGAACTCACCATTCTCCTCAACCCATATCTTCACCAATTCACCAGTCTCCCCAACCCATAACTTCACCAACTCATCATGCTCCCAACCCATAACTTCACCAACTCACCATTCCTCACAACCCATAACTTCACCAGTTCACCAGTCTCCCCAACCCATAACTTCATCAACTCACCAGTCTCCCCAACCCATAATTTCACCAACTCACCAGTCTCCCCAACCCATAACTTCACCAACTCACCACTCTCCCCAACCCATAACTTCACCAACTCACCCGTCTCCCCAACCCATAACTTCACCAACTCACCATTCTCCCCAACCCATAACTTCACCAACTCACCAGTCTCCCCAACCCATAACTTCACCAACTCACCAGTCTCCCAAACCCATAATTTCACCAACTCACCATTCTTCCCAACCCATAACTTCACCAACTCACCAGTCTCCCCAACCCATAATTTAACCAACTCACCAGTCTCCCCAAACCATAACTTCACCAACCCACCAGTCTCCCCAACCCATAACTTCACCAACTCACCAGTCTCCCCAAACCATAATTTCACCAACTCACCATTCTCCCCAACCCATAACTTCACCAACTCACCAGTCTCCCCAACCCATAATTTCACCAACTCACCAGTCTCCCCAAACCATAACTTCACCAACTCACCAGTCTCCCAAACCCATAACTTCACCAACTCACCAGTCTCCCAAACCCATAGCTTCCCCAACTCAACAGTCTCCCCAACCCGTAGCGCCACGCCTACCATTACAATCGTTGAGAAATGTTTATAAAACTATGATTAACTATTTTAGGAAGTCGCGCCATTTGAGGTTTTGAAATTTTTAAGAATAAAATTTCGGATGGTCTTAACGTTAATCCCCCCCCCCCCCCCAAAAAAAAAAAAAAAAAAAAAAACCCCATTAACTTTTTTAGGAAGCGGCGCCATTTGAGTTTTTAAAATTTTTAAGAATAAATTTTCGGATGCCCTTAACGTTAATCCCCCCCCCCCCAAAAAAAAAATAAATAAATAAAAACCCTCTCAAATGACGTAATTCATTGGTGTAGTTTAACGAACTCGGCAATAAACGTCATTTTGAGTGAAGTGAGAGGGAGAGGCGAGGGGGTTTTAACGACGCTCATTAGCCAGGCAGGTTCCCGTTTCGGTGATCTGATTGGCCAGGTCGGGGCGCACGTCTGAGTCTATCGAGATTTAGTCCAACGTCGAACGTAGGTAAACAACAGTCCGGGTTACTGGCGGGCAGCAGAGAAATGCGCCCGGTACCTGCCAGGCAAATACTGTTATCGACAAGAGTTGAAATAAACATGAGCACAGCGTTTGAAAAAGTTCATCTCATTAAACAAGGCCTAAGAACATTGTGGAAGGTTCGTGGCTAAGAACTGCACACAAGTCTCTTAGCTAAAAACGTTATGCAAGGCTCGTGGCTTGAAACAGTACGCAAGGCTCAAAGCTTAAAACATTACGCAATGCTCGTGGCTAAAAACATTATACAAGTCGTGTGGGTAAGAAGATTATACAAGTCTCGTGCCTTAGAACATTATACAAGTCTCGTGGCTAAGAACATTATACAAGTCTCGTGGCTAAGAACATTATACAAGTCTCGTGCCTAAGAACATTATACAAGTCTCGTGCCTAAGAACATTATACAAGTCTCGTGCCTAAGAACATTATACAAGTCTCGTGGCTAAGAACATTATACAAGTCTCGTGGCTAAAAACATTATACAAGTCTTGTGGCTAAGAACATTATACAAGTCTTGTGTATAGCTACACGTATCGTTCATTCCTTTCTGAACAAAAGCAAATGGAACATGCAGCTGTCCTTAGGGGCGAGTATTTTAAAATGGATTAAATTGACCAGAGGTCATCAAACACCGTCTGTATTATCCAGCGTTGTCATTTAAGGTGTGCTAACTCTGCCTGACCCAAGCACACCTGCTAACTCTGCCTGACCCAAACACACGTGACTTACTCTGCCTTACCCAAGCCCAAGCACACCTGGTAATTCTGACTGACCCAAGCACACGTGACTTACTCTGCCTTACCCAAGCACACCTGGTAACTCTTCCTGACCCAAGCACACGTGCTAACTCGGCATGACCCAAGCACACGTGCTAACTCGGTCTGACCCAAGCACAATGTGCTAACTCGGTCTGACCCACGGACACGTGTTAGCTCGGCCTGACCAAAAATGAGCTCAAACTTAGCTTTAAATGTCAATGAGGTGGTAAGAGCATACACGCCCTGTTAGGCTGTGCTTTTAAGAGAGTGGGATGGTAGGGGGCTGTGGTGTTACGGGAGTGGGATGGTAGGGGGCTGTGGTGTTAGGGGAGTGGGGTGGTAATTGAAGAGTTTGGTAGTAAAGGAGTGGGGTGTTAAGGGAGTGGGGCAATAGGGGTTTGAGGGTGGTAGGGGCTGGGGCGTTAGGGGAGTGGGCTGTAGTGGAGTAGGGGGGTGGTGGATTGGGGTGGTGGTGGAGTGGGGTGATGGTGGAGTGGGGTGGTGGTGGAGTGGGGTGGTGGTGGAGTGGGGTGGCGGTGGAGTGGGGTGGTGGTGGAGTGGGGTGATGGTGGAGTGGGGTGGTGGTGGAGTGGGGTGGTGGTGGAGTGGGGTGGTGGTGG
>CAXITT010000277.1:735886-767162 GCA_964033795.1 Lymnaea stagnalis
CCACCATCCACCCGCCTACAGCGTAATCACTGCTACCACCATCCACCCGCCTACAGCGTAATCACTGCTACCACCATCCACCCGCCTACAGCGTAATCACTGCTACCACCATCCACCCGCCTACAGCGTAATCACTGCTACCACCATCCACCCGCCTACAGCAATAATAAGACTAACTTTTAAAACAAATAGATTAACAGGTTTGGTACGTAATCCATTCTCATGAGTTTCACTCGTAAATCTATGTCAAACTGATTGGATCAAATGGAAATCAATGCTTATTCTGTTAATCAGCTTCTTGGCGTCGGCTTCCAGTAGCTGAGGTATCGCAGGCTTAGCAGAGCGAAGTTCATGTTGTTAGCGTTAAAAGTTAAGATTGGTGCCAGTAGATACGAAACGCATTTGAAAAAAAGTTAATTTTATTCGTATTGTAACTTTAATGTATTTGACGAAAATCTTATCACATATTTATGGTAAAACATAACCATAACGAAACATGAATCACGTCGCCATTGACATACAGATACATAAGGACACATACATCTTGAAACGAGGACACACATCAAGCCACAACCGCACACAAATTATATAATTTGGACACACATACACAACCAGAACGACACACTTGCCACCTATCGTGGACATATATAGCCAGGACGACACACTAATCACATTGTCTTGGACACAGCCAGAACGACACGCAAATCACATGGTCTTCGGCATACACTTCCATAGCGACACACTAGCCACCTATCATGGACACATACAGCCATAACGACACACTTGCCACCTATCGTGGACACATACATCCAGGACGACACACTAATCACATTGTCTTGGACACAGCCAGAACGACACGCAAATCACATGGTCTTCGGCACACACTTCCATAGCGACACACTAGCCACCTATCGTGGACACATACGGCCATAACGACACACTTGCCACCTATCGTGGACACGTACAGCCAGGACGACACACTAATCACATTGTCTTGGACACAGCCAGGACGACACACCGCTGCCGTAAGAGAACAATCGATTGTAAACCATGCAGTCTTGCATGAGATCGATACGTCAGACCCGTCGAATTGTCTGTAGTTACCATTGATCGGCCAGATTTTGAAAAATCACTATGTATCCAGACGTCACGGTCCGCTCTTGTATTGATTGGATGAAAGAGGCATTCATTAGAAGTGCTGCCTAAAGGAACTCATGTAATGTCCACCGATCCTATAATCTTAGCAATGTCCACTGATCCCATAATCCATGCAATGTCCACTAATCCAATAATCCATGCAAAGTACACTGATTCCATAATCGAACAATATCCACTAATCCAATAACCCATCCAATGTCCACTGTTCCAGTAAAATAAAACTGATAAAATATTAACAGTCAGACTATTAATAACATACATTAATTATTAAAATAAACATTGAATAATATATCGTCTTTATTTCATTTATTAACTGGCATATTACTGCATGATATTTATATTAGTATATTTGGCGTAAAGAAAAAAAAATATCTAGGAATCTGAAGTAAAATGTATGGATCTCACAGTGTCGCTCTCTGCTTCGCCACGACTCCGGGGTAAGACGAAAGCTCCAGTCACGTGACACAGAGGATGTCATTTTGACGATGATAGGTATGAGGCCAATCATCGGTTGATGTGTTGGGTAGCCAGGGGTCAGTAAGATCTATCTAAGCGTGGACGTCATGTCAGTAGATGGGTGGCAGCCAGTGGTCAGTAAGATCTATCAACCCGTGAACGTCATGTAGGTAGATGTGTCGCAGCCAGGGGTCAGTAAGATCTATCTAATCGTGGACGTCACGTTGGTAGATGTGGAGTAGCCAGGGGTCAGTAAGATCTATCTAATCGTGGACGTTACGTTGGTAGATGTGGAGTAGCCAGGGGTCAATAAGATCTATCTAATCGTGGACGTCATGTCAGTAGATGTGTGGTAGCCAGGGGACAACACGATCTATCCAACCGTGGACTTCACATAGGTAGCTCTGTTAGGTAGCCAGGGGACAACACGATCTATCCAAACGTGGACTTCACATCGTTAGCTCTGTTAGGTAGCCAGGGGACAACACGATCTATCCAAACGTGGACTTCACATCGTTAGCTCTGTTAGGTAGCCAGGGGACAACACGATCTATCCAAACGTGGACTTCACATCGTTAGCTCTGTTAGGTAGCCAGGGGACAACACGATCTATCCAAACGTGGACTTCACATCGTTAGCTCTGTTAGGTAGCCAGTGGCAATACGATCTATCCAACCGTGGACTTTAATTCGGTAGATGTGGTTCATGTAGCCACACGTGACTGTGGCACGATAGAACAGGATGTCTTCTATAACTAGCGAACACAACCGCTTAGAAATCATGACCTTTACAACAGATTTAGTGTATCAACAAGGCAACGGTACACAAGGGGTCAATGAGTGCAGTGTGAGTAGCTCCCGACAGGCAAGTACAACAGCACTATTTATTCAGTCTATAGTAAACGATATGTTCCTTCAGTCTATAGTAAACTATATGCTCCTTCAGTCTATAGTAAACTATGTTTGTTTAGTCTATAGTAAACTATATTTTCCTTCAGTCTATAGTAAACTATATGTTCCTTCAGTCCATAGTATACTATATGTTCCTTCAGTCTATAGTAAACTATATGTTCCTTCAGTCCATACTAAACGATATTTTGCTTCAGTCTGTATTTAACTATATGTTCCTTCATTCTATAGTAATGATATGTTCCTTCAGTCTATATTTAATTACACGTTCCTTCAGTCTATAGTAAACTACATGTTCTTTCAGTCTATATTTAGCTACATGTTCCTTCAGTGTATATTAAACTAAATGTTCCTTCAGTCTATATTAAACAATATGTTCCTTCAGTCTATGGTAAACAATATGTTTCTTCAGTCTAAATTAAACTATATGTTCCTATAGTAAACGATAAGTTTCTTCAGTCCAAATTAAACTATATGTTTCTTCAGTGTTTATTAAGCGATAAGTTCATGCAGTCTATAGTAAACGATATGTTCCTTCAGTCTATAGTACCGGGTAAACTAAATGTTTCTTCAGTCTATAGTCAACTATGTGTTCCTTCAGTCTATAGTCAACTATATGTTCCTTCAGTCTATAGTTAACTATGTGGTAATCGTTTAAAGCTATTTAAATTTGGAACATTCAAAATTATGTAGGGGTGGTAACCATATCATTGCCATAGGTGGATGATCAAGGTTGGGGGGGGGGCACGCTATCATTACCCTTCCCAATTTAAGCTTGGCGGCCCGAGAAGTAACGAACTATCCTTTTTTTATTATTATTTTCTTAATAGCTTTCCCCCCCCTGTCCTATAATCTTTCCACCCGCACAAGTTTCTCATCAAGTATTACGGCCCGCCTAACATTTTGAGTTGTGCAGGCCTGCCTTACACTAAATGATCCGTAAAGTGAACTGGACAGAGTGGTCAAAATTTAGAACTATGGCATTTTTTTTTAGCTTGAAAAGTGCAATTAAGGATTTGACCTTGACCCAGTGTTTGTGGTGGACAACTCTGCGTGACCACGAGGTGAAGATGAGGAGTTGCGGTTCTTGAATGCAGTTAAACGTGACTGCAGCTTGATCAATGTTCTTACAGATTATATCCCTTTAGTCTCTCTCTCTCACTCTAGCTCTCTCTATATTTCTATCTCTCTCTCTTTCACTGTCTGTCTCTCTCTCTCTCTCTCTCTCTCTCTCTGTCTTGCTCTCAAATACGTGACACTCTCACTCTCTGTCTCTCTCTCTCTCTCTGTCACTCTGTGTCTCGCTCACTCACTCTCTGTGGCTCTCTCTCTCACACTCTGTGTCTCACACTTTCTGTCTCTCTCACTCTCTGTATGTCTATCTTTCTCGCTCTGTGTCTCTCTCTCTCTTACTATCCCTTGTTGCCCTCTTTATAATACATTTCCTACCAGCCAGACATCTGCTACCTTCAGTCCTAACGAACTTAACCCCTACACGTAGCCTAATGCAATTGTCACAAGTGCTCACTTATCTCTGCAGCATAACTGACATACGCATATTTTATTCTAATTCCAGTAATTACTTTATTAAACATATGAATAGAACTAAGTTGAGATTACATGACTGTTGTTTACATGATGATAGGATGTATTAAAACACATCCACTTGGGGGGGGGGTGTGGTGTTTAACATACGTGACGTCAATCTTACTCCAATCCATTGCTCACCATTTAGCGGATACTGTCCCTATTCCATTTGCCCCCCCCCCCCCAACCAGGTCTTCTTTATCTCTATTAAAAAAAAAAAAACAACAACCCGACCCTGAGGTTGTTGGCGGTTGGCATCCATACTCCCGTCGATACGTCCCCCCGACCTCCCCCCTACCCACATCCACCATGACGTCACACCGGAGCTAACGATGCACTATGTGTAATTTCCGCTTCTCTGGCCTCGTTCATTCTTTCATGCCGTCTGCCCAGGGCGGAAAAGGGCTATCTTTTCTAAAAATATAAAGGACGTTTGGATCAGTTTTATTTACTGGATTTAAAAAAAAAAAATATCTTTAAAAAAAACAATTTTTCATAGCGTCATAGAAACGGATCTAGGATAACAATAGAATCGGATCTAGGATAACAATAGAATCGGATCTAGGATACCTATCGCAACGGATCTAGGATAACACTGGAAACGGATCTAGGATACCTATAACAACGGATGTAGGATGTAACGGACAATGTTTTCACATGAAAACAGAGAGGTAGCATGAGTGAACAGTGAATTGTGTTGACCATGTATTTTGAGATGCAAATGTGAACTCCACGTTTTTGGAGAGTAAAATTATGTTTTTGTCAGAGCGGTTGTTTTCCACGCTTTGCTGGTAATGAAGTATGAGTTGACTGAGATAGTGAGAGCTGAGCGCAGAGCAGTAGAGTCAGTAGCGTGAGAGCTGTGTGATTAGACAGTTGACAGTTTAGTGTGAGGACGTGTCTTTCTTAATGATGGAATACTATAGATATATATGTGAAACTACATTCATGCAAGGATTATTTATTAATATTATCAATATAAAGTGTGTTCAATAAAGTACTGTAAGTTTAACCAGGATTCAGTATTCTTATTTGCGTGCCCGGATTATAAGTGGAAGAATGAAGAAGCCTTAGTCGGCATCCTGAAATATCAACATAACATAAGTAACCATACTACTGACATAACCTACAGCATAAGAAATAAGATCCCACGCCATGTCAGAGTAGATGTGTTACAAATGGTGTCAGAAGCGGTGTAACGACGATGCGTTACAAATATTGTAAAGAAGTGTCAGAAATGTGTTACAGAACATTGAGTAACAATGATATATTTTAAAATTCGAGCGGAAGAATACAGCGAACGACATTACGACCGTGTATTAATCAAGTCCGAGACGAGTTCACTACACACAGAGTTAGCCGATAATTGAGGTCAGTCACGGGAGTTCAGAGTTCAGCCAACTGGTACACGGCAACTAGCAGCATAAGGAAAATTTTCAAGTTATTTACAACTGTAACAAAGATACACTGTGTGTATCAAGACATCGAAAGTAAGATTTCCCCAGCATAATCTTCACTTTATACAAGCCGCACAAAGCCTAGTGCGCATTACAAGTAAAGTAATTCTTTAATTACTCACAAGTTCAACTGAATCGGAGAAAAAGTACACTGACACTATTTTCAATTGGATTATTACACTATTACTTCTATTACGCAAGGTACTTGCATTGGATTATTGAAGCAGTTTGTGTTATAACTTTTTCATTGGATTATTTGCGCAAGTACACTACTACATAGAGGGATTATCTACTGCATAGAAGGGTTGTCTACTACATAGATGGATTATTGACTGCACAGAAATCATAGCGTCACGGAGGATCAGAGGTGACCAACTACAGATTTCTTTTGGACACTTTCACTTGGTATTTATGTATTTATGTGTTATGTATTATATATAATTTAAAAAAAATCTACTTATATCATACTTAATTAGATTAAGTAAAATTTTTTACTTTTTCTGTATATTATAAGTTTAATTTTAGAGTATACTTTAGGAATATCCACGGTGTTATCTTTCCTAGGGAAGTTTTTTTTATTAAAACGGTAAAGGTTTCTTCTGGCCCTATTTATAACACTGTAGGATAATTCTGTGTTAGCGGTGAAGTCTAGTTTGTACATTGTCATAACTGTTGTTTTTAGTAGATCTTGTCATATTTGTACTATTTGTATTGTCATTGTTATACATATTGTCAACCTACTGTTATATTTTCTACTATCTTGTGGTCCATAAACTAAACAGTACTTTTGTATTTGTTGTCTCATTCGTATTCATGTAAACGTCTACATATCTGTATTTATGTTGTGAAGTAGACAATTTAATTATTTTAAATTTTTCTTACACTTATTTATAACTTATAATTCATGTTTCAACTTGCATTTGTGTATACATTCATTAACATGTAGATATATGAAAGATCGTAAACTATTTTAATTGATAACTAAAGAATAAGTAGATAACTGATATACTGATACATACCAATATAATTTTAGTTACTCACATTATAACTAAAAAATGGCAGAGTACTTAGAATTATTAGAAGTAGGTGAGAAGCTTGGCTTGAAGCAGGAGAAATTAGCTGACTTCGTAACTCGAGAAATGGACAAACTTAGGGAAAAACAAGACAAAGAACGAGAAGCTAGACTGTTAGAGAGAAGCGACCTTAAACAAATAGAAGAAATGAAATTAAAAGGACAAAAAGAAATTGAAGAACTTAAATTAAGAGAGGAAGAAATACAACTAGAAAGAGCTAGAATAGAATCAGGACAGCATACACCATCAACAAGCAATAGAGAAACCAATAGCACATACAAACCTAAATTTAGAGAATTTAATGAACATAAAGAAGAAATTATTAGTTATCTATCACAATTTGAGGGCATCTGTCAGTCTTACAATTATAGAGAAGAGACTTGGGCTAATATTTTATTGAGCAGATTATCAGGGAAAAGCCTAAGTATTATTAATTCACTCAGTGAAGAACAAAAGAATAATTATAACTATATAAAGAAAGTTTTGTTAAAGTTCTATGGAAACACAGAAGACATTTATAGAAAAAATTTTCACAACATAAGACTAGAGAGAGAAGTAGATCCTAACACCACCATATTCAATATTAGAGACAATCTTGTCAAATGGCTTGAATTAACTGAAATTGACCTAAATGATCCAAAGGCATTACTAGATATGTTTATCATAGACAAAATACTAAGAAATGCATCAGTCACTTTATTTTCATTCCTTAAAGAGAGAAAGATTAAAAATGAGCGTGAGTTAGTTGACTCAATCACAACATTTAAAGATGCTCACCCCAATGAAGAGCTAGACAATAGAAACAGCACACTAGCTTCTATTAGAAACACACCCAGTGATAGGGACAGTCAAAAACAAAACACATATCAAAACAGAAGATACCATAGCCTACCTGCCAGATGGCAAAACAATAAATTTCAGAAAAGTCATCAAAACAATTACCATAAAAGCCATTTTAGGTTTGTGCAATTTTTACAGCACTTTTGTTCCAAAATTTTCTGATGTTACACTACCCTTAAGGAAACTAATAAATAAAGATAGCAAGAAACAAATAGTATGGACGGATGAATGTGAAAATACACTGAGAACAATCAAAGAAATTTTCCAAAGTGACAACATATTGTTATCACCCAATTTTAAACAGTCTTTCACTCTAGTTACAGACGCCTCCAACATTGGATTAGGAGCTTGCCTTATGCAAGAATTCAATCATAAATTAAGACCAATTACCTATCTAAGTAGAGCACTAAGCAGAACTGAAATTAACTACTCAACTATCGAAAAAGAATGTTTAGCAATTGTGTGGGCACTTACAAAACTACAGAAATATCTATTAGGCAGAAAATTTACATTATTGACTGATCACAAGCCATTAATGGCACTGAATAGAAAGAAAATAGCAAACAGTAAAATAAACAGATGGTCATTGATACTATTAGATTATCAGTATGAGATAAGGACAATAAAAGGAAAAGACAATACAGTAGCTGATTTCCTTTCCAGACACATTGAACATGCAGACAATGACAAAGACACTGACTTAAGACACATTAGTCAGACATTCTAAATGAAGATACATACATACGTTCACTCAGTTTTTTGATAAGACACTTGTACATATCAATTTTGTAAATGAATATCAGATTTCAACCAATTGTAAATTTGTTAATGCAAAATTTAAGGTTGTTACATTCATTTTGCAGTGTTTATTATTCATTAAGATGTTAATGTCACTTCACATTATCATACATAAAGATTTTAAGAGATTGTCATTGGTGATTTTTTTAATTTTTTGCCAGGGTAAATTATTCACTATTATATGTGATATTAACAGTAAAAGGCTCTGTATTTCATAATGATGAAATGTTAATGTTGTTACATTTATGTGATTGTTAGATGTGGGATTGAAATTTTCTAAGAGACATTATCATTATTTCAACATATAATGCCAAAAATTTTGTTACACAAAATTTTTTCAGATGGGTGGGGCATGTAACGGACAATGTTTTCACATGAAAACAGAGAGGTAGCATGAGTGAACAGTGAATTGCGTTGACCATGTTTTTTCCACGGGGAGAGACAATGGATTGTATTTTGAGATGCAAATGTGAACTCCACGTTTTTGGAGAGTAAAATTATGTTTTTGTCAGAGCGGTTGTTTTCCACGCTTGGCTGATAAAAAAGTATGAGTTGACTGATATAGTGAGAGCTGAGCATAGAGCAGCGTGAGAGCTGTGTGATTAGAGAGTTGAGCTGAGTTGACAGGAGTGTGAGGACGTGTCTTTCTTAATGATGGAATACTATAGATATATATGTGAAATTACATTCATGCAAGGATTATTTATTAATATTATCAATATAAAGTGTGTTCAATAAAGTACTGTAAGTTTAACCAGGATTCAGTATTCTTATTTGCGTGCCCGGATTATAAGTGGAAGAATGAAGAAGCCTTAGTCGGCATCCTGAAATATCAACATAACATAAGTAACCATACTACTGACATAACCTACAGCATAAGAAATAAGATCCCACGCCATGTCAGAGTAGATGTGTTACATAGGATAACAATAGAATCGGATCTAGGATAACAATAGAAGCGGATCTAGGATACCTATAACAACGGATGTAGGATAACAATGGAAACGGATCTAGGATACCGATTTTTCAATGAAATGTTTCTGCATCATTTGAAGTTTGTCAAAACCCCAATCACTGGAGTAACACCATCAACCAACGACAGTTCATGAATGTTGTCAAATGGTGACATGAAGATGTGAAGGTTGCAATCGACAACGGGGGATAGAGATAGAACAAACATTTTTTTTCCACATGGGGGGGGGGGGGATATAAGTGCCGCCGGAAATTGAATTATAAGAACAAGGTATATACGCCGGAAATTGGTGCGAGGGTGGGTTGAGGGACAGTGGGTTAACAATTGTCCATGACCTTCCTGTACAACCCCCCCCCCCCCTTGGCCTTTCGGTAGACAAAGTTCTCGAGTCTTTCTAACAATAACATTTCCAGGCCTTGTTATAACAAAATGTCCCTGACATGGCTGTAGAAAATGTCCTAGCTTTAGCTATAGAAAATATCACTGGCCCCTCTCTGGATAAATATCCCTGACCGATATAAATAAAAAAAAAATTTAATGTCTGTAAAAAGTCCTCGCGTTAAACGTTAAACTTATAGTTAAAAACAACGTTAAACTTATAGTTAAGAAATCATCGTCGCTAGAAAGGTCTAATGAAGGTTTGAGAACCCGTTAGAAAGCATCGTTGACAGCAAGGTCTAAAAAAAGATTTGAGAACCCTGAGCACTGGATCATTGTAACCGTGACCTCAATGGCACACCTTCTAAACTCTTGTGCCGGTCAGTAGCACTGACTACTCCCCGCCAAGTTCAAGGCCACGACTGGACGACCCGCCTGCGCAGTTTGAGACAGGAATTGTTTCAGCCAAGACATCCGTCCGGCCGATGTCTTGCACTGTCCACTACGTCCACTCGCCGCCGGGCTCAGAGATCGTTAATAGCCGACGCCCGTGTGTTGTCCACTTTGTCGCCGAAGCAAACTGACCTCTGGCCAGCTTCCACCGACGGAAGGGTGATTAGGCTGGACTGTGCAAATAAGAAATCTCCGTCGGCGTGGGGGGTGGTGGGTAGGGTGGGGTGGAGTGGGGGGCCGGTTGTGAAACAGGGAGTTGTTCGCCCGCTGTTCCAAGCCACATAATCAGGACAGTGCATCAAAGATTAAGGTGAAGTTAATTGTAACTAAATAAATGAAGGGACTGCTTTCAAGCTATGTAAATGAATGAAATAGTGAAACGAGGTATGTGGAAGCTTGGAAGCTGAGGAAGGCTTTATGCCGAAACGTCCTTGTTTTTTGTCTTGTTACCTTATTTCAAGCTTCCACATACCTCGTTTCACTATTTCATTAATTGTAACTAGCCGAAAGATGACCTTTGGGGAACGCCGCTTCCATTGGCTGAAACTTACATCCGGTTCACGGTGGCCATTATTGTTGGAGGCATACGTGACGTATTAGGTCACAATTTTTACAGTTACGCCAGATTATGATAAGTGTTACTCTTTGTGGACTTAGGTTCCGGGATGTCCAAAATGCTGACATCATTAATAGGGGCGTCATAATGGTGACATCAAAATGGGGACGTCATACTGGTGACATCATAATGAGGACGTCATAATGGTGACATCAAATTGGGGGCGTCATAATGGTGACATCATAATGAGGACGTCATAATGGTGACATTGATGTCATGGGGACGTCATAAGGGTGACAACATAATGGTGACATCACAATGGTGAGGCATCGCAGCAAGAAATTCATTTTATTTCACATTTTATCAGCTTTATTAAGTACTATAAAAATTATACACATGTTACATTACCCCATGACCTCGCCATGACCTCAACGTGAGGTTGTATGTAGGTTTTTAAAAACATTTAATGAGCCAGACTTTATGCGGAACAAAATTTGAAATACGCGACATTGACCACATTCCAATCATTTCTTCGTTTACTGCCAGACGACATATTAAAAAAAACCAGCAACACAACTTACGCTGAGCTGTCAGCTCACACGATCTGCCATCATTCTATGACAGCGGTCACCCCCCACTCTCGTGATGTGACATAGAGCAACCTGTCGGGGTCTCGGTAATGTTGTTGATCCCGGGGAGGGGATTATTCATGAGCCGGCGCGAGCAGCTGTCGTCAGAAGCACTGACGTGCAATGAAATCTACACGCGATGTGAGGAACACAATGAAGGCCAGTTGAAGCTCACGGACATCAGAGGATGGATTTGTATGTACATCTGATGACAGACTTAGGATGGATTTGTATGTAGATCTGATGACAGACAGGATGGATTTGTATGTAGATCTGATGACAGACTTAGGATGGATTTGTATGTACATCTGATGACAGACTTATAAAGGATTCGTATGTACATCTGATGACAGACTTAGAATGGATTTGTATGTAGATCTGATGACAGACTTAGGATCGATTTGTATGTAGATATGAGGACAGACTTAGGATGGATTTGTATGTACATCTGATGACAGACTTAGGATGAATTTGTATGTACATCTGATGACAGACTAAGGATGGATTTGTATGTACATCTGATGACAGACTTAGGATGAATTTGTATGTACATCTGATGACAGACTTAGGATGAATTTGTATGTACATCTGATGACAGACTTAGGATGAATTTGTATGTACATCTGATGACAGACTTAGGATGAATTTGTATGTATATCTGATGACAGACTTAGGATCGATTTGTATATAGATCTGATGACAGACCTAGGATTGATTTGTATGTACATCTAATGACAGACTTAGGAATGATTTGTATGTAGATCTGATGACAGACTTAGGATTGATGTGTATGTACATCTGATGACAGACTTAGGATGGATTTGTATCTAGATCTGATAACAGACTTAAGATGAATTTGTATGTAGATCTGATGACAGACTTAGGATGGATTTGTATGTACATCTGATGACAGACTAAGGATGGATTTGTATGTACATCTGATGACAGACTT
The DNA here is from genome assembly GCA_964033795.1 of Lymnaea stagnalis. NCBI lineage: Eukaryota > Metazoa > Mollusca > Gastropoda > Lymnaeidae > Lymnaea > Lymnaea stagnalis. The sequence goes on from CAXITT010000277.1 coordinate 748,105, forward strand.
AGGATGAATTTGTATGTACATCTGATGACAGACTTAGGATGAATTTGTATGTACATCTGATGACAGACTTAGGATGAATTTGTATGTACATCTGATGACAGACTTAGGATGGATTTGTATGTACATCTGATGACAGACTTAGGATCGATTTGTATATAGATCTGATGACAGACCTAGGATGGATTTGTATATAGATCTGATGACAGACTTAGGATTGATTTGTATGTACATCTGATGACAGACTTAGGATGGATTTGTATGTACATCTGATGACAGACTTAGGATCGATTTGTATGTACATCTTATGACAGACTTAGTATGGATTTGTATGTAGATCTGATGACAGACGTAGGATGAATTTGTATGTAAATCTGATGACAGACTTAAGATGGATTTGTATGTACATCTGATGATGTTTGGTCGTGCTCTCTATGTGGTTGAATACAGCTTGTATCATGTGGTTGTATAGAGATGTGATGATGTGGTTGCACACATATGTGATGATCTAAAGCAGGCCTGCACAACACAAAATGTACGTCGGGCCGTAATACTTTATGAAAAACATGTGCGGACAAAAAGAAAATAGGACAGGAATTGTGCGGGCCAAAAGAAAATATGAAAGGCCTTGAGCGGGCCAAAAGAAAATAGGACAGGAATTGTGCGGGCCAAAAGAAAATAGGACAGTCATTATGCGGGCCAAAAGAAAATAGGACAGGAATTGTGCGGACCAAAAGAAAAGATGAAAGGACCTGTGCGGGCAAAAGAAGAAAATAGGACAGTCATTGTGCGGACCAAAAGAAAAGATGAAAGGACTTGTGCGGGCCAAAAGAAAATATGAAAGGACTTGTGCGTGCCAAAAGAAAATAGGACAGGAATTGTGCGGGCCAAAAGAAAATATGAAAGGACTTGTGCGGGCCAAAAGAAAATATGAAAGGACTTGTGCGGGCCAAAAGAAAATAGGACAGGAATTGTGCGGGCCAGAAGAAAATATGAAAGGCATTGTGCGGGCCAAAAGAAAATATGAAAGGACTTGTGCGGGCCAAAAGAAAATAGGACAGGAATTGTGCGGGCAAAAAGAAAAGATGAAAGGACTTGTGCGGGCCAAAAGAAAATATGAAAGGACTTGTGCGGGCCAAAAGAAAATAGGACAGGAATTGTGCGGGCCAAATGAAAATATGAAAGGACTTTTGCGGGCCAAAAGAAAATATGAAAGGACTTGAGCGGGCCAAAAGAAAATAGGACATGTATTGTGCGGGCTAAAAGAAAGTATGAAAGGACTTGTGCGGGCCAAAAGAAAATAGGACAGGACTTGTGCGGCCAAAAGAAAATATGAAAGGACTTGTGCGGGCCAACAGAAAATAGGACAGGGGGGAACGCTATTAAGAAAATAATAAGAATAAAGAATATTTCGTTACTTCACGGGCATCAAAGTGGGTGCTTGCGGGCAACATGCGGCCCGTGGGCCGCATGTTGTGCAGGCCTGATCTAAAGTATGGACCCACTGATCTATGGTCACTGATTGAAGGTATGGAACCACTGATCTAAAGAATGGGACCACTGATCTAAGGTATGGAACCACTGATCTAAAGAATGGGACCACAGATTTTACGAATGAAATCTGATGTAAATATTTTCTGTTTGGTTTCAGAATAGAGGTTCTGAAAAGATTTAATAGTAGGGCTGAACATGGTGGTGTTTTTACACCCGGTCAGTGTCAGGGTATTTTGAGACAACCGAGTCCGAGTCCGGGTATAAAAAAAATAAAAGCGTTATCTTTTCATTTTCTAGAATGTGATCCACCCATTGAGGACAAGTGAAAAGTGCATGTATAGAACCAGCAGCCATTTGTAGAACCAGTAGCCATGTATAAAACCAGTAGCCATGTATAAAACCAGTAGCGATCATGAAGACGTCAAAGTTGAACTTTTAGATTAATTATATTATCCTAACCCAGTGGTCATCAATCATTTTAGTACCGCGAAACCTTTATAACATTTACCTGGTTGTGGTTGATTCGTTTCATTTATCTTAAATTTAGTCTCATTCAGCTACATTTGACTTTTAGTCTCATTCAGCTACATTTGACTTTTAGTCTCATTCAGCTACATTTGACTTTTAGTCTCATTCAGCTACATTTGACTTTTAGTTTCCCACCAATCGCTGGTCAGTTTTCTATTATTTATGCAAATTGGGTAAAATATACACACAAATCATTAAAAAAAAATGATGTACAGGTACTAAATAAGTTCAATACTTGAACAAATAAGTTCTATACTTGAACAAATAAGTTCTATACTTGAATAAATAAGTTCTATACTTGAACAAATAAGTTCTATACATGAAGAAAGAAGATAAAGACATGAACAAAGAAGTTCTATACTTGAACAAAGAAGTTCTATACTTGAACAAATTAGTTCTATACATGAAGAAAGAAGTTAAAGACATGAAGAAAGAAGTTCTATACTTGAACAAATAAGTTCTATACATGAAAAAATAAGTTCTATACTTGAACAAATAATTTAAATACATGAACAAATACGTTCTATACTTGAACAAATAAGTTCTATACATGAAGAAAGAACTTAAAGACATGAGAAAAGAAGTTCTCTAGATGAAATTCTCTTCCGATTGGGTGGCACCCATTCACGAAAATGATTCTTTTTATAAACACTCGACCCCGGTTCTTTTGCCGGGTCCTGGTACCTGCCGGGTGTGTTAATACTCGGCATTACCCGACATCCGGGTCAGCACGCGAACCAGCCCTACTTAATATGGGTGGACGAACGCGGAGAGCATAACGACAGCGGCACACCTGTTTGGAGATTGTCATTTCAGGATAGGAATCAGTCATCGTGTCAGTGCAGGCGAACTCATATATGGTCAGATAAAGGTCACTTTTCAAGGCCATTATTGGCCTACGTGATCAGTAAGGCAGTCATGTCAGTTCAATAGACCTTGAATTGTATTTTTAAAATGTGTAAAAAGAAATTAGTTTTATTTCACCAGAACGAAGTTAAAACACGTCTCTATTTACTATAGGAAAGAGATCGGGACAATTTTTTTTCTTTTTTTTTTTTTTTAAAGAAAGTGTTGACGGTTTTAAATAAAAGCTGGCTCCACAAACATCGCGAGAGGTAGACGCCGAACGTCATGCAAGGAGTTGTAAGGGATAGTGTTTGTTTTCACAGCTCAACCCACGAGACGCCCCCACTCTGCACCGCGCTGCACCACCGGGGCCTCTCCTTGCACACCGTTCCACTTCTGGCGGCACCTCTCAACATAAGAAGCGGCTCTTGTATTTCAATGGCCGGAGGCACTGCATGTTTACAAACAACATCTCCAGCAGCTTTGGAAGTCTGGAAGCGGGGGTTAAAAATCTAGGAACAACAGAAAGACACAATCCATGAAACAAACACTGCAATCGCTGTAGCGCAGCACAGGCAGACATCGCCGGACACAACCAACGAAAACACTTTCAACTTCAGTGGAGAGAAGCCAGAGCTCAGGGGCTCGTAATCGGGGGTTTGATTTCAGAAGTACTCGTAGTCGTCCACAATTGGTAGACATAAGATTTTCGCGTTGAACGAATGCTACAGACGCGTTCCTCATTCTGACCGGAATAAAAGTGTAGAATTCGCAATCATGGATGACGTTTGGAAGAAGTCGATCATGTCGTAGACGATTTGTAATCCGACTCCATAGCCAGGGAGTAAAAGTGAAGGATTACATATTTGAAGTATCGGAATATTGTGGTAGCGATATTTGAATAGAAAACATTAATCAACACGATGAGAGTTGAATGTTGAGAGACTTGTGGGGGTCGATTGTTAACCTTGCAATGTGAGATGTATGGTCAGGTGTTGATCTTGAAATGTTAATTGTGTAGTCCAATGTTGAACTTGAAATTCGAGCCATGTGGTCACTTGTTGACCTTGAAATGCGAGATGTGTGGTCAATTGTTGAACTTGAAATTTTAATTGTGTGGTCGATTGTTGAACTTGAAATGTGAGTTTCGTGGTCAAGTGTTGACCTTGAAATTTGATTTCTGTTGTCGGGGATAGATATTTATGAACTGAATCTAGGATATGAGTCAAGCACGTAATCCTGGACTAGGTTTTTAAAAATGTTTCTGGAATACTTGTGTCATGAAGAAGCTCTTTTGATATCAACAAATCCACTAGTACTAACACTTTGATATCAACAAATCCACTAGTCCCAACACTTTGATATCAACAAATCCACTAGTCCCAACACTTTGATATCAACAAATCCACTAGTCCCAACACTTTGATATCAACAAATCCAATAGTCCCAACAGTTTGATATAAAAAATCCACTAGTCCCAACAGTTTGACATCAATAAATCCACTTTTCCCAACAGTTTGATATCAATAAATTCACTAGTCCCACCACTTTGATATCAATAAAATCCACTAGTCCCACCACTTTGATATCAATAAATCCACTAGTCCCACCTGTTTGATATCAATAAATCCACTATTCCCAAAACTTTGATATCAATAAATCCAGTAGTCCCAACACTTTGATATCAACAAGTTCATAAGCCCCACCAATAGCTTGCTGCGGAAAAAAATCTATTTCTGTTGAGGGCAGAAGTAATAATCAGCGCTTTTTTATAATCTGCCCTTTAAAGGGTAAACTTATCAAACAATGCTGTTCTGAATGGTCTGCAGAGGCCAGTAATTGATGTGGTATTTAACCAGGCTAATGCTGTTCTAAATGGTCTGTAGAAACCAATATTTGATTGGTATTTAACCAGGCTAATGCTGTTTTGAATGGTCTATAGAAGATGTGGTATTTAACCAGGCTAAATCATTTAAACTCACTTTTCTATTTCTGGTAGCGGAAATGTGACGTGGTTCTCTACGTAATTCTATTATCTATTAAAGAAGCAACACAACTTGCCAATGTCTCTTGTTATACATGTTCCGTCGGTATATTGAAGTTTTGTTATAAACATGTTCCGGGTTATTGAACTCTGCTATAAACACACGTTCCGCACGACCGAAAGATTAATTTTCATATGATATAGGATAGACTTTCCACCCCTTCCCAACTGCTATAAAACAGGTCAGCTAAATACCTCCTATTAAACTGGTCAGCGAAAGACCTTCTATAAAAGAGGGAAGCAAAATACCTTTTATAAAACAGGTCAGCAAAATAACTTCTATAAAGCAGGTAAACAAAAGAACTTCTATAAAGAGGTAAGCAAAAGATCTTTATACAACAGGTCAGCAATAGACCTCCTATAAAGCAGACTTTGTATAGAGCAGGTAAGCAAAAGACGTTATGCTTGTGGTCCCCTAAACATTTTATGAAATTGAATTTTTGAAATGTTCACCCCCCCCCCCTCGAAAAGGTTTGGCAATCCCTGACGCATAGGTACACAGAAGCGTTGTTCAACTGATGTACAGAAACTGGTGTACACATTATAAGGCAGGGTAGGCGACAAGGGGGTGGACGGGGGTATGAATTGATGTAATGGCCAAATTGCTCCAATTTATTAATTGCATGTTAATTTGACATCCTATTAATTAGACTTTTGCAGGACGTATATGTTTTTAGATGTCAACAGGGGGTCACGTGACTCAGGCGATTAAACGCTCTTGACAAGCCACGGTATGACGGTTCAATGTGTTGCTGGTACTGTGACGGACTCAACGCAGGCAATAGGGCTGCTAAGGTCATAGGAGAAACAAGTATTGTGTCAGTGAATAGCTAATGTTTAAGGAAACACCTCTTGTGTCAGGGAAAAGCTAAGGTGTCAGGAAACAGCTATTGTGCAAGGAAACAGCTATTATGTCAGGAAACGCTCTTGTGTCATGAAACAGCTCTAGTACCAGGAAGCAGCTATTGTGTCATGAAACAGCTCGTGTGCCAGGAATCAAATAGCTGGTGGTCTGGAGTTCAATCCCCACCAAAGCCAACATCCCAAGCAACCCGGGTGGATGGGACTCGTTAGCCTTGGATGGCAACCCATCTAAGAGAAGGCAAACTCTGAATTTAAACCAGGAGCCAGAATGATCAACAAATTGATCGTGGGCCCCTCAAATATAAGAAGAAGAAAGGAAACAGCTCTTATGTCGTGAAAAACCTTTGATCTCACAAAACATTGATTGGTTATTGAACAAATCATTACACAATGAAACAGTTGTTGTGTGGTGACATAGTTATTATGTAATAAATGCGTTAGTTCGGGAATGAAATAGTACTTGTATATGATGAAACATATTCTATCCAATGAAACAGATGCAGGGAGCGATGCTGTGCCACCATCAAAGACCCACCTGAACAAAAGGACGAGTTAGGTGCTATCTTGTTTTTACCATTGCCTTTGAACGTCAGAAATCGTCGGGTCTCGCCTGTGAAGCACTGCAGGATTTGGATTCCCACCTGCAAATCTCACGGCTTTGTTTACACGTTTACTGCACGTGATCTACTATCTATTTCCTCTTTAACCAAGAGATTTTTCCTTCACTTCCTATCCATTTCCTCCTTAACCAGCAGATATTTTCTTCTCGTCCCATGTCGTCTAACTTAACCAGCAGATATTTCCTTCTCTTCCACTGATGTTAACTTAACCATCAGATATTTCCTTCTCTTCCCATGACGTCTTACTTAACCAGTAGATATTTCCTTCTCTTCCCATGACGTCTTACTTAACCAGTAGATATTCCCTTCTCTTCCCATGACGTCTAACTTAACCAGCAACCGTCATTTCTTGCATTTCTCTACGTAGCCAATAGAAAATGACCATACTTAGCCAATTTAACTTTTTTTTAAAATTTAACCAATAGACTATTTCTTTAATTAGACAATAGACCATTTCTTTACTTAGCCAATAGACCATTTCTTTTCTCCCATTGGCGTAGGAAAGGAGGGTGGAGTGTGCGATTAGACCCAGGGGGGCATGTTTTTTGAAATTTATATTAACAGAGGGACCGCATTTTCAGCCAAGTGCTGAGGTTTTAGTTTCCACAGAAGAGTAGTTGGGGGCGGGGGGCGACGCTGAAAAATGATCGACAAACACTGGGCGGGAATAACCCCAGCTACACAACAGCTTACTTCTCAATTTTTACCAAGTAGACTTTACTATCATTAACCCTGTCTTTGCTTAGCCATTTTTCATTTCATGCCTTTTCCATGGCTGCTAATTCTTTAGCTCTCTTAAAATTAAACTCTGACCGTTATTTCCCTTTGCTGTTGTTACACTTAACCACGTGGTACCTTTGTTCTCCACTTTTACACCCACTTCCATCACTTACCCACATAAAAACACCCTCCCCTCCCCCACCCCCACCCCACAAAACCCCCAGGCCTACCAGACAAACAAAAGATAAGCCTCACTTTGAAAATTAAATATTTAATAAGCCAACCAGACACTGCGCGTAAATTCTCCGCGTATGTCGATAAATTTAAAAATAAACACCTCATAATAAACAAACTATGAATCTGTCAACTTAAACATCCTACAAAACAACAAACAAACAAAAAACAAAAAAAGAAAACCAACCTCTCACTGATAAAGAAAAATGAGGATGCTGGGATTTCTCTTCCATACAACATCGTCCTGCTTCATTGCGTCTCCTTGTCTTACATACATGATCCCGTTAACAGTCAACGTTATCTTTCCCTTTCTTTCAATGATAAGATGTAGACTGAATACGATTTAGTTCGTCCTGCCACTGTTAGAACATCCCCCCCCCACCACACGTTACATGCACCTGGATGCCTCACTCGTTGCGTTCAAAGTGGGTCAGTATGCCACCCACCCATTCAAGCGAAAAGTCATTATGTCGTAATCATTGAATCAGAAACAGAAGGATGTGTATTGTCTTGTGACGTCATCGTAGGGTGGTGTTATGAGAACCCCTGCATCACAAACCCCTGTATCAAGAACCTATGTATCAAGGGCCCCATTAACAAGAGCTCCTGTACCAAGTAGCCCTGTATCACGAAACCGTGTTTCGGGAACCACTGTATCAAGAACCACTGTATCAAGGACCACTGTATCAAGAACCACTGTATCAAGAACCAGTGTATCAAGAACCACTGTATCAAGAACCACTGTATCAAGAACCACTGTATCAAGAACCACTGTATCAAGAACCACTGTATCAAGAACCACTGTATCAAGAATCCCTTCACCAAGAGAGCATGTAGCAAAACCCCTGTACGAAAAGCGCCCTTTTCGGGTACCCCTGTTTCAAGAACCCTTGTATCAGAGAACGCATGTATTAAAGAACCACTATCAGAGTACCCTGTATTGGGAAACCCATGTATCAGAGTACCCTGTATAAGTGAACCCTTGCAGCACAGTACCATGTTTATGGGAACCCATGTAGCACAGTTCCATGATTATGGGAAACCTTGTAGCACAGTTCCATGTTAATGGGAACCCTTGTAGCACAGTACCATGTTTATGGAATCCATGTAACGCAGTACCATGTTTATGGGAACCCTTGTAGCACAGTTCCATATTTATGGGAACCCTTGTATCGTAGTACCATGTTGATGGCAACCCTTGTAGCACAGTACCATGTTTATGGAACCCTTGTAGCACAGTACCATGTTTATGGGAACCCTTGTATCAGAAAACTCTTCCAAACATACACTAAAACTCCCGCCAATTATTGCCGATCCCAGTGCTAGTTTTATTGGCGGGCCGGTGCAGCACTGGGCTCTGTTTATCCTAACTGCCACCCCCAGTCATGTCTGTTGATGTTAAGGAGATCGTTACAACCGTATCAAGGCCGTGGGGGGTGAATCGGTTTTATGTCGTAAAATTTGTCTTGGAAGAAGTGTAGGGTGGAAGATTTGTGGGGTGGAAGATGTGTGGGTCGTAAGATGTGTACGGTGGAAGATGTATGTGGTGGAAGATGTTTGGAGGGGAAGATTATGTGGGGGGAATGTGTGAGGTGTAAGATTTTTAGGTTGGAAGATGTGTGGGATGGATCATTGGGAAGATATGTGGGGGAATGTGTGAGGTGTAAGATTTTTAGGATGGAAGATGTGTGGGGTGGATCATTGGGAAGATTTCGCGGATGTTGAGTTGTGGATCTGTTATTTAGACAGGGTCCTCAAAATTTAGACAGGGTCCTCAAAATTTTAGACAGGAATCTCAAAATTTAGACAGGGGTCTCAAAATTTAGACAGTTGACTCAAGATTTAGACAGAGTCCTCAAAATTTACACAGGGGTCTCAAGATTTTAGTCTCGCGTTATTAACGAATCTTTGTTCATTCATAGTTCGATGATCCCAACCCCGTCATTACCATCTCAAACACCTGATACCATCTCAACCCTCTTATTCCATCTCAGCCCGCTCATCCAATACATCCACTTGATCTATTAAGTTCGTGAAACTTTCGAATCGATCCGTGAGATCAATAAACAAATATTTGAATTATTGGTTCCTCGACTGGAAATCGATACGCCCCGCCCTTGTTTGATCTGTCACGTGCCGTAGCACGTGATTTGATGTGTTCACGTCTTGTGTAAAAACACGTTAAGGAAGCATGGTCTTTACGAGGCGATCGTATAATAATTCGATCTTTATGATGTGAATTTGTCTGGTCTATATGTGCCTTATTCCTTTCAGGTGCCCTGCCGATTATATCTTTACGGCCAGCTTAATTATTATCTTTAGGGCCCTGCTAATTTTTATCTTCATGGCCCTACAATTTATCATTTTAGGGTCCTGCTATTTCTTGTACTTAGGGCCCTACTATTTCTTGTACATATGGTCTAACTATTTCTTGTAGATTGGGCCCTACTTACTACTATTTTTTGTACTTAGGCCCCTACTATTTCTTGTACATATGGTCTTAATATGTCTTGTACTTAGTGCCTGACTATGTCTTGTACTTAGGTCCTGACTATTTCTTGTACTTAGGGTCCCACTATTCCATGTCTTTATATTGCTCTGGTGAAATGGAAACACTCTTGCTATATGTTGTTATTCGGTCCTCACATCGCAACTAATATACCACAACATAAGATCAACTCGAACAGCATTCAACATCAGTTTCTTAACACTGCTCGTAGAACGTCTACGTCATACTGCTTGCCAAGCCACACCCCTTGACCTCGTGACTCCCAAACCCCCCCCCCCCCTTTTTAGCCTCTTTTCCCAACTCAAATATCCCTTTAAGCTAAAGACCACCTTGACCACATCCCCGTCTATAACAGAACAGACGCGCCACTATCAAATCAAACTGACCAAGTCATGCCTCCGAGAATTCATTGACTCGGCAGCCAACTTGAACAACCGGTAGAAACATGGGTGGCAGGTTTGAATAGTCAGTAAAAACATGGTAGAAATGGTTTGAATAACCGGTAGAAAAAGTAGAGCCAGGGTTTAAATAACCGGTAGGAACAGGGGAGAAAGGGTTTGAATAACTGGTAGAACAGGGGAGAAAGGGTTTGAATAACTGGTGGACACAGGGGAGAAAGGGTTTGAATAACTGGTGGAAACAGGGGAGAAAGGGTTTGAATAACCGGTAGAAACAGGGGAGAAAGGGTTTGAATAACTGGTGGAAACAGGGGAGAAAGGGTTTGAATAACTGGACAGGGGAGAAAGGGTTTGAATAACTGGTGGAAACAGGGGAGAAAGGGTTTGAATAACCGGTAGAAACAGGGGAGAAAGGGTTTGAATAACTGGTGGAAACAGGGGAGAAAGGGTTTGAATAACTGGTGGAAACAGAGAAGAAAGGGTTTAAATAACCGGTAGAAACAGGGGAGAAAGGGTTTAAATAACTGGTGGAAACAGGGGAGAAAGGGTTTAAATAACCGGTAGAAACAGGGGAGAAAGGGTTTAAATAACTGGTGGAAACAGGGGAGAAAGGGTTTAAATAACCGGTAGAAACAGGGGAGAAAGGGTTTGAATAACTGGTGGAAACAGGGGAGAAAGGGTTTGAATAACCGGTAGAAACAGGGGAGAAAGGGTTTGAATAACTGGTGGAAACACGGGAGAAAGGGTTTCAATAACTGGTAGAAACAGGGGAGAAAGGGTTTAAATAACCGGTAGGAACAGGGGAGAAAGGGTTTGAATAACCGGTAGAAACATGGGAGAAAGGGTTTTAATAACTGGTAGAAACAAGGGAGAAAGGGTTTTAATAACTGGTAGAAACAAGGGAGAAAGGGTTTAAATAACTGGTGGAAACAGGGGAGAAAGGGTTTGAATAACTGGTGGAAACAAGGGAGAAAGGGTTTGAATAACTGGTGGAAACAGGGGAGAAAGGGTTTTAATAACTGATAGAAACAAGGGAGAAAGGGTTTAAATAACTGGTAGAAACAAGGTAGAAAGGGTTTTAATAACTGGTAGAAACAGGGGAGAAAGGGTTTAAATAACCGGTAGGAACAGGGGAGAAAGGGTTTAAATAACTGGTGGAAACAGGGGAGAAAGGGTTTAAATAACTGGTGGAAACAGGGGAGAAATGGTTTGAATAACTGGTGGAAACAGGGGAGAAAGGGTTTAAATAACTGGTAGAAACAAGGGAGAAATGGTTTTAATAACTGGTAGAAACAAAGGAGAAAGGGTTTAAATAACCGGTAGGAACATGGGAGAAAGGGTTTTAATAACTGGTGGAAACAGGGGAGAAAGGGTTTAAATAACTGGTGGAAACAGGGGAGAAAGGGTTTGAATAACTGGTGGAAACAAGGGAGAAAGGGTTTGAATAACTGGTGGAAACAGGGGAGAAAGGGTTTTAATAACTGATAGAAACAAGGGAGAAAGGGTTTAAATAACTGGTAGAAACAAGGTAGAAAGGGTTTTAATAACTGGTAGAAACAGGGGAGAAAGGGTTTAAATAACCGGTAGGAACAGGGGAGAAAGGGTTTAAATAACTGGTGGAAACAGGGGAGAAAGGGTTTAAATAACTGGTGGAAACAGGGGAGAAATGGTTTGAATAACTGGTGGAAACAGGGGAGAAAGGGTTTAAATAACTGGTAGAAACAAGGGAGAAATGGTTTTAATAACTGGTAGAAACAAAGGAGAAAGGGTTTAAATAACCGGTAGGAACATGGGAGAAAGGGTTTTAATAACTGGTGGAAACAGGGGAGAAAGGGTTTAAATAACTGGTGGAAACAGGGGAGAAAGGGTTTGAATAACTGGTAGAAACAGGGGAGAAAGGGTTTTAATAACTGGTAGAAACAAGGGAGAAAGGGTTTAAATAACTGGTGGAAACAGGGGAGAAAGGGTTTAAATAACTTGTAGAAACAGGTTTTGACGTGGTGGTTAAGATCACATATCTTTCGGTTACACATTACAAACAGACATCATCAAAGAGTTGGAGCATAAATGTATTTTTATTATCTTACAATAAATGTTTATGTTCCATGATTTTCATCAAGACCTCACTGCGGTTCAATAACAACCTTACACTTTGAAGGAGAAATGGAAACGTTGCTAAGGAAGACCTGGAAGACTCGCCCGTCCTCGTGGAAGGTCCCTGTTGTACCCCCCCCCACCCCCGCCAACCAATACCATAAGCTCGCGAAAAAATCAAGCTATGAAGAAATGTGTCCCGTTCACACAACAATAAACAACTACAAAATTTAGTATTTCCCTTTGTAAAGCACACCAACCAATCATCTTTTTTTTCGGTTGGTTCATTACTCTCCAAACACACATTTTCTTTGCATAGTTCAGAGATGGGCCAATATGGCGTCCTGTCTTGATGCAAACCTCCTCGACGCCATCAAATATTCTATTAACGTGCTTTGTTGTCACGTGGAATCACAAAAAATAAAAGGCCTAACATAAAAAAAAGGGACAACTCGTTAAGATTCTGACGTTAGGACAGACCAGGACAATGTTTGGGTATTAAATTACGCCTTTCATTATTCAAGAGACGCTGTACGGGACCACAGTAATGTTACTGGTGTTGATTGATATCCCCGGCTAAGGACGCCGTCTTACATTTTAACGACACCGATCTGAGATAGAGATGACTTTAGCACTGGTTGTCACGAGTCACACTTTTGACATGGTCATTATTGGTCATGCTCTTGGTCTGTCACTTTGGACATCGCCACATTTTGTCACACTTTCGACAGTGTCACACTGTTGGTCTGTCACTTGGTTGATCGTGGCCGGATACAAGAAATTGTAAGTTCAATTGTCGCTAGAACTGTAGTGGGTCTTTATTTTTAGACCATTTTATGTGGCTTTCTATATTTCTGTCTAGTTCCAACAGTGATTAAAATTTCGGGACTTAATCTCAAGCGGTTCTCGGTCAACACATAAGTCCACGTTATTTAATTTTTAAACATTTTATTTCACAAATAAATAATTAAAAATCACACTGACCTTTGTTTTATAATTCAAACATGATCGGGGGTTGACAAGCAACCCGTCCTCGGAACAATTGTTCTATACGGCATCGCTGACACTGTGTATGTAATGACACCAATATCTGACACTTTGTCTAAAAGACACCAATATCTGACACTTTGTCTGAAACGACACCAATATCTGACAGTGTGTCTATAAAGACACCAATATCCGACACTTTGTCTTAACGACACCAATAGCTGACACTTTGTCTTAACGACACCAATAGCTGACACTGTGTCTGAAAGGACACCAATATCCCACAGTGTGTCTATAAAGACACCACTATCTGACACATTGTCTTGCAAGTTGTAACTGTAATGCATAATCCTTTTTTGTTGATCTAAGAACTGAAACTTGTCACGCAAGGATGTTATGATCTACGAACTGAAATTGTCACTCAAGAATAATTTGATTTTCGAGATGAAATTGTCACTAGACGATGCTATGATTTACAAACTGAACTGGCAATCAAGGATGCTATTATTATTTAACTGAAACTGTCACTCAAGAATGCTCTGATCGACGACCTGAAACTGTAACTCAAGGATGTTATGATCTAAGAACTGAAACTGTCACTCAAAGATGCTATGATTTACGAACTGAAACTGTCACTCAAGGATGCTATGATTTACGAACTGAAACTGTCACTCAAGGATGCTATGATTTACGAACTGAAACTGGCAATCAAGGATGCTATGATTTACGAACTGAAACTGGCAATCAAGGATGCTATCATTTACGAACTGAAATTTGCAATCAAGGATGCTATAATGATTGAACTGAAACTGTCACTCAAGGATAATTTAATTTTTGAGATGAAATTGTCACTAGAGGATGCTATGATTTACGAACTGAAACTGGCAATCAAGGATGCTATTATTATTGAACTGAAACTGTCACTCAAAGATGCTATGATTTACGAACTGAAACTGTCACTAAAGGATGCTATGATTTACGAACTGAAACTGTCACTCAAGGATGCTATGACCTACGAACTGAAACTGTCACTCAAGGATGTTATGATCTACGAACTGAAACTGTCACTCAAGGATCCTATGATCTACGAACTGAAACTGTCACTCAAGGATCCTATGATCTACGAACTGAAACTGTCACTCAAGGATGTTATGATCTACGAACTGAAACTGTCACTCAAGGATGTTATGACCTACGAACTGAAACTGGCAATCAAGGATACTAATGGTTTATACCCAAGTTTTTACGGACTGATGTAAAGGTAGGAAAAGTCAATGGATATGTACATAGTGAATTCATAGGCGTCAGTAGTAACTGACGATAGGATCAACACAAAAGAACACTGTCAATCAACGGAGAGCAAACTAGATTGCTATGACAAGAGAGAGAGAGAGAGTTTTAGTCAATACAAGAACGCCGACCATGATCCATGTATTTAATATTTCCACTCGGCTCTTTCTTGAAATGGCTTCAGAATTATATGCATAGCCTTTTTGGGGTACGCTTAAATCAGCTGAACTCTATTGGGAGCTGTTAGAGAATCTCTCTAATTGGGCCCAACTGATGGCACACATCTTTTACAGTGGCACAGCCAGGGACGTCGGCGCGGAACTGTGCGGCACACTGTACAAGATCGTGTACGGATGTCCGTGGAAAACCGTTTAGGCTGTCCGGAGAAGACCGTTACTTGGCCCAGATCCCGGACAATGCACACGTCTGCATAGCGATCTATGTACGCCTTTTTTTTTTTTTTTTATGAGGTAACCACGTGCGACATTTCTATACTTGGTTACTGCTTTTTGTAAGACATGGCACGGCTAGATTTTTTTTTTTTTTTTATGAGGGAGCCGCGTGCGACATTTCTATACTTGGTTACTGCTCTTTGTAAGACATGGCACGGCTAGAGAGTGGGGTGATCCCAGCATGGGACAGGGGGGTGGGGTTGGGGTTACGTGGGAGGAGGTTAAAGAGGCGTGGGGGCTTAAGTATTTTTGGTTTAGGGTTAGGGTGGTGAATTGGGGTGGGGGTGAGGTAGTGGGGTGAGGTAGTGGGGGTGGAACAGAACACGAATTTTCCAATTTTAGGTACAAAACTCTTAGCATCACATAGGTACAGCAAGACGCTAGGCATCACATAGGTACAGCAAGACGCTAGGCATCACCTAGGTACAGTAAGACGCTGGGCATCACATAGGTACAGCAAGACGCTAGGCATCACATAGGTACAGCAAGACGCTAGGCATCACATAGGTACAGCAAGACGCTGGGCATCACCTAGGTACAGCAAGGCGCTAGTATCACTCCGGTACAATACAATTGGTATCATAGAGATACAAGACGCTTGGTATCACAGTACCTGACATTGTATGGATTGATTGTTCAGAGTTCTATTTAAATACAATCAGAGCTGATGTAAAGTCCTGGCTTCTACCGAGTGAAATGATGCAGTCCTCAGGTCCGCCGAGTTCCCACAATGTTCCCCATCAAGTTCCCACAATGTTCCCCATCAAGTTCCCACAATGTTCCCCATCAAGTTCCCACAATGTTCCCCATCAAGTTCCCACAATGTTCTCCACTGAGTTCCCACAATGTTCCCCAACGCGTTCCCACAATGTTTCCCGCCAAGTTCCCATAATGTTCCCCACCAAGTTCCCACAATGTTCCCCACCAAGTTCCCACGATGTTCCCCCACCGAGTTCCCACAATGTTCCCCAACGCGTTCCCACAATGTTTCCCGCCAAGTTCCCATAATGTTCCCCACCAAGTTCCCACAATGTTCCCCACCAAGTTCCCACGATGTTCCCCCACCGAGTTCCCACAATGTTCCCCAACGGGTTCCCACAATGTTTCCCACCAAGATCCTACAATGTTCCCAAGGCGTATTCTTACATAAATACTCTCGTACCTTCCTATCCACAAAAAGTTCATCGACCGTTACACACATCCAGGAGACTACGCAGTACAACCTCGGACGTTCCGTCCGACCGTCCCGGAGAGTTGAGGAGTAAGTCAACATTACTCCCGTAGGCCGTGGGACGTGAGACAATAGTGAACAAAAAATCTGCTGCAATTGATCGATCCGCAATCGAACAGGCCAATTAGGACATTTTTTTTTTTTTTTTTAAAGGTGAAAAAAATAATATGGGCCATCTCTGGGCTGATGTCGGGTCGATATTTGCCGCTGACTGAACAATTTTACCAGGCATTCGCCCAATATTTGCGCGGCACGAGCCACAGAATCAACCAGATTAAGACAGAAACAATATGAGGTAACACAAGCGGTCTGGGTCGGGGAAGACCGCGAACGTCGTGTTGTAAGGCCGGATGTACACAACGGCAATGGCGGTATGCAAGGGGGTGGGGCGTGCTTAGAGAGATTTGGACTTATGTTACAATGGTGAGTGTGTGGGCATGTGGAAGGTCAAGTCAAGGTCATGTTGAAGGTCAGTTTTTTCGTTGATTTTTTTTTTTTTTAAAGATTAAGACCGCTGCGTGCTGAAGGTCGTGTCAATGAAGTGTCAGTGAATTGGCATTGAGTTCAATTTCTTGTGTAGAAAAGGCGGAAGATTTGTATTTATATTACACTTGGCACTCCGGGGAATGAAAGTTTGACCCTTTGATTTCTAGCCTGGAACATTTCGCACCTGGGCCCCTTTACCATGTGGCTTTGTCCAGTGGAGGTGCATATTACAATGAAGTCTTTATGACACCTAGTCCGACCAGTTAAGACCAGCTTAGACCAGTTACTGGCTTTGGGTACTTAATAAACTTCTTAAAGTGATCATTGAAAGCGAATGCGCACCACGATGACATTGTGCGCAATGCTGCACCATGGCTGTACATCTTTTGACCATCGCAGAGTTACGCAATAAGGTTGTGGTGATAACGAAATGAAAAGAAAGCAAATAGTGTGATGCTACTTTGTTGTTGTTGTTGTCAAGAACAGTTTGATGAATATTGCAAGGCTATGGCTCCACATTGAAACTTTCGAATGCCTCAATCTCGGGATTGGAAGGCCCAGTGAGCTGACGATAAACACGTTGGCCAACCAAGTCTCAGTAAATCGCTTAGTAAAAAAAAGTCATTTCGCTAGTTGCCCCATTGTCGTTTTTTTGTGTGTGCCTAACACACGAGCTGATCTGTCAGATGTATGGTTTGAATCTATCGAGAGAAGGAGGATATAAGAATATACGTGTCAGAACAGACTTAACAGTTCGTAGCCTTTAAGTGTGAGAAGCTTATTAAGACCAAAGACAACAAAATATATGCGCGTATGAAAAATAACAAATGCTTACACCTGAGTGATGCCACCTTTCGAATTCTTTCATGGCTCGCCCCCGTGTCCGCCTCGATCGGATGATTATGAAAGACTCGCGGCCGTTGCAATACTTCGCCTGGTTACATTACGTCACATCAAAAGACTTACTTCATTATCCACACCATTCTTCATATGTACGCATCTTCTTTTATATAGTCATTATATGACAGCACGACTGGGCGTGGGGGAGGGGGGTGGAAATGCGTTGAAAGATAAAGAGAGACAAAAAAGAGAGAGTAAAAAAAGAAAGAGTAAAAGAGAGAAAAGAGAGAGAGAGAGAGAGAGAGTAAAAGAGGGATGGAGAAAGCAAGTAGAGGTAATATTTCGCCAATTTTAAAAGACGCATGTGTGTAAATGCGTATGTGTGTTCGTGTTTGTGTGTGTTTGTGTGTGTTTTTAAAGTAGATATACATGTATGTGTGTGTATCTCGGTGTATGGTGTCATGTCATCGCACTGCACTGGTCAGCCTGGCCACACTCGCGTGAGCTTCCGGTCATTGCACCGTTGCCGCAAGTGTAAGACTGTCCCCGTCAGTGACTAATGGATGAATCTGGCCAGGCAGGTCAGAGGGACATAGTAAACACTGGCCCCCATGTCACGTGACTAACCAACAGAAGTCTTCATGATGATGTCAGAAGCGGAAGTGGCCGGGTTATTCATTGCCCGGGTGGTTTCCCCTGACAGGAAATCGAAAGTGTGGTAGGTCGAGAATACCTCCTCTATGTTTGGGGCGGGGTGGGGGTTGGGTATGGCTGGGGAGATGGGTACGGCTGGGGAGTTGGGTATGGCTGGGGAGATGGGTACGGCTGGTGAGTTGGGTATGACTGGGGAGATGGGTACGGCTGGGGAGTTGGGTATGGCTGGGGAGATGTGTATGGCTGGGGAGATGGGTATGACTGGGGAGATGGGTATGACAGGGGAGATGGGTATGGCTGGGGAGATGGTTGTGCACGGATGGTGTTCATGCTGGTTGTGCAAGGATGGTGTTTACGTGGTGTTCGCCTCTGTACACAGGACCAATGCCAGCAGGGGTCATTTCAGACCATTTGTTCCGGTGAAGTGGGGCAGAGTTCAGATGTACGGATGGCTTAGGGGTGGGCAGAGGACCCCCCCTCCCCCCCCCAGGTCCCCTAAGGCATGCTTTTCATGCTATAGAGTGGCGGCATTTTATGCCTGTAGTCGAAGGGGGAGGCAACAGTCTTAGTCCACCCAGGGCGTCACTTACCCTAGCCACGCCCCCATGCACAGTGGCGGACAGGTTCGCCTGACGAAAACTTAATTCAGTTTAGCCGAGGGTATGCTTTTGGCCACAGCTAAGTTTTATTTAAAATAAATTAAATTTTGGCTTTATTGCACACATTTTCTCCAGAGGGGAGCACTTGATTTTCTCGGGGGGGGGGGGGGG
>CAXITT010000277.1:775799-796192 GCA_964033795.1 Lymnaea stagnalis
CCCCCCCCCCCCGCCTTTTCCAATCATCAATAAAAGTATAAAGCCTAGGAGACCAACTTTAAGGACATTGAAACACAACAGCCCTGCCCCCATCCCCCCCCCACACACACACACACTTTAGACAGCGTTCTATTTTTAAGTTTTAGTTAACAACATGACAAGGAAGGAACAGCTGCTGTTTAAATTAATATAAGTCAAAATAGGAACGAGCTGTCCGAGATATCATGCTGCTGTATACAGCATGGAGACAGACGATTTTACAGATGTATGACGTGGCTCATGAGATATGCTGCCGCTGAAGAGGGTAAGAATAACATGAGATGTGGTACAGCATCTGACTGATATTGCACCTTGTCCAATCTAGAAGCTGTATAATTTTAGTTAAATATATCTTGGAGTGAATCGAGGAAAACCCATTTCAGACCAACCAATACAAGTGTGAGGTCTAATCCTAATAAATGGGATCATTGATTTTAGTCTCACAATAACAAGTGTGAGGTCTAATCCAAATAAATGGGATCATTGATTTAAGTCTCACAATGACAAGTGTGAGGTCTAATCCTAATAAATGGGATCATTGATTTAAGTCTCACAATGCCAAGTGTGAGGTCTAATCCAAATAAATGGGATCATTGATTTAAGTATCACAATAACAAGTGTGAGGTCTAATCCTAATAAATGGGATCATTGATTTAAGTCTCACAATGACAAGTGTGAGGTCTAATCCTAATAAATGGGATCATTGATTTAAGTCTCACAATGCCAAGTGTGAGGTCTAATCCAAATAAATGGGATCATTGATTTAAGTCTCACAATGCCAAGTGTGAGGTCTAATCCTAATAAATGGGATCATTGATTTAAGTCTCACAATAATGGTGGATATATAAACGCCAGGACTATGTCTTTTAAAATTCCTCAATGTCACGTCTTACAATAAGTTAGTGTGACACTGGGTGTGACACTTTGTGTAACACTTGATGTGACACTTGATGTGACACTTGATGTGACACTTGGTCTGACACTTGATGTGACACTTGATGTGACACTTGATGTGACACGTGATATGACACTTGGTCTGACACTTGATGTGACACTATGTTTGACACGTTATGTGACATTTGATGTGAGGCCAAGCATGCCAAGCAAATATCTGAATGTGTTCAATATTTCATGCACCTTGTGGGACCTTTTTGGTACACAATGTGTGTGTCTGGGGTGGGGGCGACTGGCGTGTGTGGATGTGTGGGTACTTGTGTGTGTGTGTGTGGTTGGACTGTCTGTAGGAAAATTGTTTAAAGGCCGGCAGGTAGGGTGTAGGACTGTCTGTAAGTTTATTGGCCGGCATATTTCATAGAAAATGAGAAGTTCACTTTATTTTTTTGTAACACTTGGAGGGCTCACCTGGTATATTCTCAAAATACCTCGACCCGGTGTAAGAAAAACTGCCCCGGTTGAGCCCTAATTAGTATTTATTTTAGTACCCACCAAGCCTCCGCCACAAATGCAGAGTTACTCCCCAGACTCTGCCCACACATGCACTCTACCGCCAGGTAACCCGACCACACGGTGATCACAAAACCAGCCATGCATGTCGCACGGCATGTCACCCCCAGGTGACCGCGCTGTGGCCACGTCATTCGCTTGACAGATCACAAGAAACATTGACAGGTCTCCTCACAGGAAAGAACGGTGCTTGAAAATGTCGGTTCCTTTCGTCGCACGACTAATACACCACAAGGTTCCTTTTAGCGTCCTTCTCGTCCTTAACTATTGCTACAGAAGTTGTTTTTTTTTTTATTTTTTAAATCTGACGTTTGGCCCAAAGACTGACCACGGCGTTCGGATGTTTCTAACGCTGAATTTCGGGGCCTCTTGCAGCAGACGATTTGTCACAAGTGTCATTAGATTCCAAACTTCCTACACGCCTAATACAACACAAGGTTCCTTTTAGCGTCCTTCTCGTCCTTAACTATTGCTACAGAAGTTGTTTTTTTTTTTTTTTTTTAAATCTGACGTTTGGCCCAAAGACTGACCACGGCGTTCGGATGTTTCTAACGCTGAATTTCGGGGCCTCTTGCAGCAGACGATTTGTCACAAGTGTCATTAGATTCCAAACTTCCTACACATGTTTCCAAAATAAGCTCGACGTCTTTGATTGAGAAAATTGAAAACTCAACATTGGTAGACCGCATCTACACGGCGAAGCGGGGCTTCCTACAACTCTCTACATAATATATATATCTGTTGGACACACATATACATTTACAACATATGATGGATAGGTTAACAAGCTATTTTCAAGATTACATTTCCACTTGCATATAAAAAACCTGCTTGTAGCACACCTGTATATAACACACCTGCATATAACAAACCTGCTTGTAGCACACCTGTATATAACACACCTGCATATAACACACCTACATATAACACACCTGCATATAACACAACTGCATATAACACACCTGCATATAACAAACCTGCTTGTAGCACACCTGTATATAACACACCTGCATATAACACACCTACATATTAAACACCCAGGACTTAATGTAATTACGGAGCACCTGTCGTTAATCTAGTTATTGTTATCACACAGCTTTCAGTGACCTAAAAATGGTGTTTTCATTGACACAACCCTCTTGTAACCTACTACTAATACATACAACATATCCGCATGCAATTTAACACGCCTTCTCCATACACATATAAGACACATTTAACACACTCGCCACATACACAAACACCATACTTTTTACCTTGGGGTCACATGACAATTAATTTTCCCTTCATGAAAACGATTACATTAATCTCTAATCCCAAAATCTAATCCTGTTGTTCTCAAAGTGGGTGGGGTTCCCAAGGGCGGGAGGGAGGGGGGGTAGTGGTAAAATGATCAATAGATTTAGGGTGGGGGAGGGCACTGGTAAGACATAAGGGGGCGGTTGCAGATTATATCGGAAATTATTATAAATAAAAAAAAATTAAAATGATATTCACCTTGACAGAAATGGCTTACAAGGAATGGACAATTGTCAGCCTTGAAAAGGGGACAAGGAATCAACATGATCAATGAAGAAGTAAGGGCGTTTAACAACACTAACTACTCACTTTGTCAGGCTTACTAAATAAGTAGTGAAGATACTTTTAAGTTGAATAGCCGACTTTTTTTTCATAGTCACTGGACGCAGGAATTAATTCAATCTTAATTTGCTTCATAACTACTGGTGTTATTTAACCAGTGAAATGGGTAATATTTACTCCGGTAACCAAGAGACCGGTAATATTTACTCGAGTAGCCAAGAGATACGGGTAATATTTACTCGAGTAACCAAGAGATACGGGTAATATTTACTCGGGTACCCGGATGACATAGGTAAATATGATTCAAAGTCCTATCAATGTCAGTTTTGTTCAAACGAAAATAAAAAAAATTTTTTTTTTTTTTTTTAAATGCATAGAAGGCAATGGCTTGTCAGAGCACACCCCATCGCCATGCTGACAGGTGGAATCAAACTAGTCTTGTGTCAATCATTGTGTTTATATTCAAGAGAGATAATTGTTCTAAATCCAGATGTCAAATAAAAATCTTGTTTTTTTAAAAGGAGATTGTTGCGACGGTGCAAATGTTGGAGAGCGTAGAAATAAACAGAAACTTCACCACCAAGGTCAAGGTTGTTGCCGCAGTTTTCATGATTTTTCTGAAGGCCACCAGCATCTTCTTTTGTTTGGTTGTTGTTTTGTGTTGTTTTCCTTTGTATCATCCATCGTCAAACATTTGGTGTCCAAAAAAATCTGAACGTCCATGGACCTGGACAATGCGAGCATGTAAGTGGCTTTTGGAAGCTCTTTAATGGTTTTAACAAAAACTAAACAAAAAGACTATTGCTTCTCTCAGTGTTGATCTCAAATTCAGGCACGACTTCGCTTTTGTCAGAAAAAACTTTTGCAGATTTGAATAGCATCAGTTGACATTTTCTTGTAGATGATATTAATCTAATTAAAGCCAAAAGAAAAAAAAAAAAAAAAAAAAAAAAAAAAAAAAAAAAAAAAAAAAAAACTTCTACTTTCTTATATAGTTAAATCTACGTTCATATCTGAGTTAACACTACTTTCATTTCTAAATCAAAACTACTTTCATATCTAAGTCATCCCTACTTTCATATCTAAGCCAACCCTACATTCATATCAGAGCCAACCCTACTTTCATATCTAAGACAACCCTACTTTCATATCTAAGTCAACCCTACTTTCATATCTAAGTCAACACTAATTTCATATCTAAGTCAACCGCACTTTCATATCTAAGTCAACCTTTACTTTCATATCTAAGTCAACTCTAATTTCATGTCTAAGTCAACTCTAATTTCATATCTAAGTCAACTCTCATTTCATATCTAAGTCAACCCTACTTTTATGTCTAAGTCAACCCTACTCTCATGTCTAAGTCAACTCTAATTTCATATCTAAGTCAACTCTAATTTCATATCTAAGTCAATCCTACTTTCATATCTAAATCAACCTTTACTTTCATATCTAAGTCAACTCTAATTTCATATCTAAGTCAACTCTAATTTCATATCTAAGGCAACCCTACTTTCATATCTAAATCAACCCTACTTTCATATATAAGTCAACTCTAATTTCATATCTAAGTCAACCCCACTTTCATCTCTAAGTCAACCTTTACTTTCATACCTAAGTCAACTCTAATTTCATATCTAAGTCAACTCTAATTTCATATCTAAGTCAACTCTAATTTTATATCTAAGTCAACCCTACTTTCATGTCTAAGTCAACCCTACTCTCATGTCTAAGTCAACTCTAATTTCATATCTAAGTCAACTCTAATTTCATATCTAAGTCAACCCTACTTTCATATCTAAGTCAACCCAACTTTCATATCAAAGTCAAGCCTACTTTCATATCTAAGTCAACTCTAATTTCATATCTAAGTCAACTCTAATTTCATATCTAAGTCAACCCTACTTTCATGTCTAAGTCAACCCTAATCTCATGTCTAAGTCAACTCTAATTTCATGTCTAAGTCAACTCTAATTTCATATCTAAGTCAACCCTACTTTCATATCTAAGTCGAGCCTACTTTCATATCTAAGTCATCCCTACTTTCATATCTAAGTCAACTCTGATTTCATATCTAAGAAAACCCTATTTTCATATTTAAATCAACCCTACTTTCATATCTAAGTCAACCCTACTTTCATATCTAAGTCAACTCTAATTTCATGTCTAAGTCAACTCTAATTTCATATCTAAGTCAACTCTAATTTCATATCTAAGTCAACCCTACTTTCATGTCTAAGTCAACCCTACTCTCATGTCTAAGTCAACTCTAATTTCATATCTAAGTCAACTCTAATTTCATATCTAAGTCAACCCTACTTTCATATCTAAATCAACCTTTACTTTCATATCTAAGTCAACTCTAATTTCATATCTAAATAAACTCTCATTTCATATCTAAGTCAACCCTACTTTCATATCTAAGTCAACCCTACTCTCATGTCTAAGTCAACTCTAATTTCATATCTAAGTCAACTCTAATTTCATATCTAAGTCAACCCTACTTTCATATCTAAATCAACCTTTACTTTCATATCTAAGTCAACTCTAATTTCATATCTAAGTCAACTCTAATTTCATATCTAAGACAACCCTACTTTCATATCTAAATCAACACTACTTTCATATCTAAGTCAACTCTAATTTCATATCTAAGTCAACCCTACTTTCATATCTAAATCAACCTTTACTTTCATATCTAAGTCAACTCTAATTTCATATCTAAGTCAACTCTAATTTCATATCTAAGACAACCCTACTTTCATATCTAAATCAACACTACTTTCATATCTAAGTCAACTCTAATTTCATATCTAAGTCAACCCCACTTTCATATCTAAGTCAACCTTTACTTTCATACCTAAGTCAACTCTAATTTCATATCTAAGTCAACTCTAATTTCATATATAAGTCAACTCTAATTTTATATCTAAGTCAACCCTACTTTCATGTCTAAGTCAACCCTACTCTCATGTCTAAGTCAACTCTAATTTCATATCTAAGTCAAAACTAATTTCATATCTAAGTCAACCCTACTTTCATATCTATGTCAAGCCTACTTTCATATCTAAGTCAACTCTAATTTCATATCTAAGTCAAATCTAATTTCATATCTAAGACAACCCTACTTTCATATCTAAATCAACCCTACTTTCATATATAAGTCAACTCTAATTTCATATCAAAGTCAACTCTAATTTTATATCTAAGTCAACCCTATTTTCATATCTAAGTCAACCCTACTTTCATATCTAAGACAACCCTACTTTCATATCTAAGTCAACCCTACTTTCATATGAAAGTCAAGCCTACTTTTATATCTAAGTCAACTCTAATTTCATATCTAAGTCAACTCTAATTTCATATCTAAGTCAACCCTACTTTCATGTCTAAGTCAACCCTACTCTCATGTCTAAGTCAACTCTAATTTCATATCTAAGTCAACCCTACTTTCATATCTAAGTCAAGCCTACTTTCATATCTAAGTCAACCCTACTTTCATATCTAAGTCAACTCTAATTTCATATCTAAGACAACCCTACTTTCATATCTAAATCAACCCTACTTTCATATCTAAGTCAAGCCTACGTTCATATCTAAGTCAACTCTAATTTCATATCTAAGTCAACTCTAATTTCATATCTAAGACAACCCTACTTTCATATCTAAGTCAACCCTACTTTCATATCTAAGACAACCCTACTTTCATATCTAAGTCAACCCTACTTTCATATGTAAGATAACTCTGCTTATAAACGATATTCCATAGTATCCATGCCCAGACCTAGAATGCAGGAGAGGGAGAAGGGAAGTTCACCAGACGATAGAACCAGTGGCGGCACAATGGTGGGTTACCCAACTTGGTAAATACACGACGCTCTGGTGACACCATGTTCTGGTGTCATGCATGTCATATGCCATTATTTCATCAAATCATTGCTCTACACCTACTAACTCCCTGCAGGGCAACATATTGCAATCCTGTAGAACCATGTGGTGGTGTCTAGTATCGTTCGTCTCAAGTGTACAAAAAAAAACATTTGTTTTATCAGCACAATACGTACCATTTAAACTGTGTGTTTTTATCCAATCAAAATCTCTATTAAATCGTTTTGATATCACCCCCCCCCCCAAACACTCACATCACACTGATCTCACCCTAACATTCATATCTAATGGATATNGGTGGTGTCTAGTATCGTTCGTCTAAAGTGTACAAAAAAAACCATTTGTTTTATCCGCACAATACGTACCATTTAAACTGTTTGTTTTTATCCAATCAAAATCTCTATTAAATCGTTTTGATATCCCCCCCCCCCCCAAACACTCACATCACACTGATCTCACCCTAACATTCATATCTAATGGATATCCCCCACCCCAAAAAAAAATAAAAAATTACATCACACTGATCTTACCCAAACAGTCACATCACACTGATCTCACCTCAACATTCACATCACACTGATCTCACCTCAACATTCACATCACACTGATCTCACCTCAACATTCACATCACACTGATCTCACCCCAACATTCACATCACACTGATCTCATCCAAACAGTCACATCAGACTGATCTTACTCCAACAGTCGCATCACACTGATCTCACTGCAACATTCACATCACACTGATCTCACCGCAACATTCACATCACACTGATCTCACCGCAACATTCACATCACACTGATCTCACCCCAACATTCACATCACACTGATCTCACCGCAACATTCACATCAGACTGATCTTACCCCAACATTGACATCACACTGATCTCACCCCAACATTCACATCACACTGATCTCACCACAACATTCACATCACACTGATCTCACCCCAACATTCACATCTAACTGATCTCACCCCAACATTCGCATCAATCTGATCTCTCCACAACATTCACATCACACTGATCTCACTCCAGCACTCACATTTCACTGATCTCATCACAGCATTGACATCACACTGATCTCACCTCAACATTCACATCACACTGATCTCACCGCAACATTCACATCACACAGATCTCATCCAAACAGTCACATCAGACTGATCTTACCCCAACATTCACATCACACTGATCTCACCGCAACATTCACATCACACTGATCTTTCTCCAACATTCACATCACACTGATCTCACCGCAATATTCACATCACACTGATCTCACCGCAATATTCACATCACACTGATCTTTCCCCAACATTCACATCACACTGATCTCACCCCAACATTCGCATCAATCTGATCTCACCCCAATATTCGCATCAATCTGATCTCACCCCAACATTCACATCACAATGATCTCACCCCAACATTCGCATCAATCTGATCTCATCCCAACATTCGCATCAATCTGATATCTCCACAACATTCACATAACAATGATCTTTCCCCAACATTCACATCACTCTGATCTTACTCCAACAGTCACATTACACTGATCTCACCCAAAGCTATGCATTTTTCTTTACCATCGTTACGTCGAGGATTGATTTGAGGGGTTCCCACTAGCGGCAATCTTCATGTCAGGCTATTTGTACACGTCATGTTAGGGGAATGTGTTAGTACAATGTCATGCTCTTGTGTACAAGTCATGTCAGGGGAATGTGTTAGTACAATGTCATGCTCTTGTGTACAAATCATGTCAGGGGAATGTGTTCGTACAATGTAATGCTCTTGTGTACAAGTCATGTCAGGGGAATATGTTCGTACAATGTCATGTCCTTGTGTCCACGTCATGTCAGGGAAATGTGTTCGTACAATGTCATGCTCTTGTGTACAAGTCATATCAGGGGAATGTGTTAGTACAATGTCATGCTCTTGTGTACAAGTCATGTCAGGGGAATGTGTTCGTACAATGTCATGGCCTTGTGTATACTTTGATGTCACGGGAATGTAATTGTGTGTAAATTGCATGAAAATTTCCCTTGACTTATAGACAGAAAGTATATAAATTGCACATCATTGAATCCATTGTTCTGCACTACGTGATGAATATCTAAGTAAATCTTTTCTTTATGTTTCTCCAGTAACAACTGATAATATTAACTTATAGTTCAGGATACAGAAGGGAAACCCCAGGGGCAGACGTGGGGGGGGGGGTGGGTCTTAAACATCTACGAATGTGTTTTTATAATCTACGTTTGTGTTGTTCCACCACATATCAACCTGTTGTTCCACCACATATCAGCCTGTTGTTCCACCACATATCAGCCTGTTGTTCCACCTCATATCAACCTGTTGTTCCACCACCATCACCCTTTTGTTCCACCACATATCAGCCTGTTGTTCCACCTTATATCAACCTGTTGTTCCACCTTATATCAGCCTGTTGTTCCAAAACATAGCACCCTGCTGTTCCACCACATCTCAAGACCTGTTGTTCCACGAGACCTAAACACGAATATGTATTTAAGTAAGTGTTTTGTCTTCTCCATCATCTGTCTTTTCCCCCGCCCCACTGCGGGGTTATATTGTGATATTTTATATCTTGAATCACATCTATTTGCACTGAAAGTTTAACTGGCAATAACCATATCTCGGATTCAAAGTAGCTCTCCTAATTGTTCATGTGTTTTAATTCAATTAGATCATTTCCCTAATGCTTGAGGAATCCATGTCACATTAAATCTAAAAGCTTCACCCCGATCTTACAGTCATACCGCCCTAGCCTAAACTACAGCCATAAAGGAATGCCTTAATCTTATAGCCATACAGCGCTACTCTAATCTTACAGTCGTAGAAGACTACCCTAATCTTACAGTCATAGAGGACTACCCTAATCATACAGTCACACAACTCTACCCTAATCTTACAGTCATAAAAGAATGCCTACATCTTACAGTCATAAAAGAATGCCTTAATCTTTCAGTCATACAGCACTACCCTAATCTTGCAGTCATATTAGATATATATGGCATTGAAGACTTACTATAAAAGATAATTGTATCTCCTAATATTAGGAGAGCTCCTAATATTAACATAAATTACATTGGTCCATTACAAAAATCACATTCAGTGGCGTAGCTAGAGTTGCGTGGGCCCTGGTGCGGTGGAACCATCTACACCATTGTAGCAACCCCACTGATCACATACATATCTTCGCATATACTTCTCTTATGTTTCTATATTGTCTCATGTCACATGTCGACATCTTTGAGTAGGTAAGATTACCCAATCATGTATTGATAAGACTATTTACCCATAGGCATCACAATATATCATGTCAGTGGCCTTTAAATCCTTTAAGCGCCATGTTTCTTATCCCCTAGTACCCTAGTGAGTCCTGCTGTCAATCCATCATTTCATCCACGCTCCAATAGGACAGTACACATGTACTATCAACCCAACTCTGCCTTGTCAACACTTCCAGGGGAGCATTCCCCCGATATTACTATTCACGTGATCAGATCTTTACACTTAACTCCTAATTAGAAACACTTTTAAACGCTTCGGACACCTGATACCCCCGACACTGTCTATTCGCACTGTCTATTCACACTGTCCATTCAAACTGTCCATTCAAACTGTCTATTCACACTGTCTATTCAAACTGTCTATTCACACCGTCCATTCACACTGTCTATTCACACCGTCTATTCAAACTGTCCATTCACATTGTCTATTCACACTGTCTATTCAAACTGTCCATTCACACTGTCTATTCACACTGTCTATTCACACCGTCTACTCACACTGTCTATTAACACTGTCTAGTCACACTGTCTATTCACAATGTCTATTCACACTGTCTATTGACACTGTCTTTTCACACTGTCTACTCACACAGTGTATTGACACCGTCTCCTCACAGTACTATGTCCCACTGGGCGCCTCTCTCCCCCCAGGTAGCAGTACTTAAAGGTGCCTGCAACTACAGGATAGCACCAACTCGCGCCCATCTGGCCTGAGGTCAACGCGGGACACAACTTAAATTGACACTTCGAGTAATCCCTTTTGTATCCATGAGCTGGAAACATCCACTGGATACTCACTGTTACCACATGGCTGGCATATCCTGTGAAACGACTAACCTTCCTTCTTAATTTCTTATCACGGTTGGCTTGAAGCAGTCAAATGACACATGATAAACTTTTTTTTTTTTTTTTTTTTTTTAAATCGGATTTGTTAGTTCGTCGTGTGGCAAACACACATCAAAAATTAAATGACATAAACAAAACGCAAAAATACATTAAAATAGCACATAACAAAAACATATTCCAAACACACATCTCAAACACACCCAACTATAACGAGATTGTTTACCTGCTCAAATGAAATTTTTTAATCCGTTTTTTTTAAAAATTTTTCCTGAACAAATTTTTATGTGGCAGAGGGTTTCCAAAGAAAACTGAATGTTAAAATGCCCGGTAATGTGTCCGGTAAAATTGTCCGCTGAATTTGAAAGAAGCAGCAACAGTTTAAAGAATAGCGATCATCCCGGAGAGGAGCCGATGTCGCAGCGTCAGACTGACTCCATTGATACTCGTGCTGCACGCGCAGTCTCGCGGCCAGCTCTACTCACGCGCGGCGCGCCGAAGCCAGGAACCGTTGGCAAATTCCACGATACCGGCCCCCACGGAACTTTTAGCCCATGGCTAGAGTGAGAGAGAGAGAGAGAGGTTTGGATGCCCGTGAGCGGGGCACGTGTGAGTGGGGCGCCGGGTGGGGGCGCCGGGTGGGAACGAAAGGGAGAGCTTATGCGTTGTGTGGGGTGTAAGTTAGTCGTTTAGGCATTAAGGCGGAGAAAGGGGAGGGGTAGAAAAGGAGTGGGGGGTGTCGGTATGAGGGAAATAGGGGGGGGGAGTTACAAAGATAAGGCGAAATTTGATTTTTAGTACACACAGATGTAAATTGGGGAGTGTGTACCCCTGACTTAATGTTGATGAACACTGGCTTCCCATCCTTCCTTTGGAATGCTAGATAATAAAATCTCACTTCAAATCTTTCTTATCTTGGTTGGTTAAAACCAATGCTATCGTTCTATTTGGTTAAACATTTGTGTTCCGTAATTTTTTTTTTTGGTGGGGGAGGGGGTGGCGGAAAGGGGGGGGGGTTAAATCATTGCGTACCGCATGCTTCGTTACTTGAGTTCAACTTTAGTAAAAAACCTATGTCCATGTTATGTTTGGTCAACCCACTGTCTCTCATATTTTGCTTATGTCATAAATATCAAATAAAAAACAACGTGTTTTGTCAAAACATTGCCAACCGCATTCTTATGTCATACCATAGATCTAACTTTGTCAGCTTTCGATGCACTTTACCTTACCATAACTTCGCTTTAAAAATGACAGGACATTTTCAGAATATATACATTTAAAAAAAATGTATTTATATCATCAGTTCTCAACCCGTGGGTCGAACGGCCCTTAATCAGTGGTAGCTTGAGACCAACAGGAAAACACACATTTATGAAGTAGCAACGAAAATAATTTTATGGTTGGGGGTCACCACAACACGATGAACTGTATTAAAGGGTCACGGCATTAGGAAGGTTGAGAACCGAACTACTGATTTATGTGTTTAGGATGGCAATATCCAATTGATTTTTTTTTATAGGCGATCAACTTGTCATTTTACTGATGACATCCACATTACTTTTAAACAATGAAATTTGAAAGTGGACGCCTACATGACGTCAGAGAAGACCATTTTGGCCTGATATTAGTATAAAACTATATGCGTAACCATTGATATTATGTCATACCACTGAATGGTGACGTTAACATGACATTTGAAAAGTTCTTATTTTTGTTGAACATGCACCAAATGGTGCGTTCTTGTTGGTGGCTCATGGTGAGATTCATCAAGCTAGAGGCTCATGGCTAGTTTCATCCAAATTGTTGGCTCATGGTGAGACTCATCAAGTAGTTGGCTCATGGTGAGACTCATCAAGTAGGTGGCTCATGGTGAGACTCATCAAGTAGGTGGCTCATGGTGAGACTCATCAAGTCGGTGGCTCATGGTGAGACTCATCAAGTCGGTGGCTCATTTTGATACTCATCAAGTAGGTGGTTCATGGTAAGACTCATCAAGTCGGTGGCTCATGGTGAGACTCATCAAGTTGGTGGCTCATGGTGAGACTCATAAAGTTGGTGTCTCAAGGTGAGACTCATCAAGTCGGTGGCTCAAGGTGAGACTCAGCAAATAGGTGGCTCATTGTGAGACTCATCAAGTAGGTGGCTCATAGTGAGACTCATCTAGTCGTTGGTTCATGGTGAGACACATCAAGTCGGTGGCTCATGGTGAGACTCATCAAGTTTGTGGCTCAAGGTGAGACTCATCAAGTCGGTGGCTCATGGTGAGACTCATCAAGTCTGTGGCTCATAGTGAGACTCATCAAGTAGGGGGCTCATGGTGAGACTCATCAAGTCGTTGGCTCATGGTGAGACTCATCAAGTCGGTGGCTCATGGTGAGACTCATCAAGTAGGTGGCTCATGGTGAGACTCATCAAGTCGGTGGCTCATCTGTGGCTCATAGTGAGACTCATCAAGTAGGGGGCTCATGGTGAGACTCATCAAGTCGTTGGCTCATGGTGAGACTCATCAAGTCGGTGGCTCATGGTGAGACTCATCAAGTTGGTGGCTCACGGTGAGACTCATCAAGTTGGGGGCTCATGGTGAGACTCATCAAGTCGGTGGCTCATGGTGAGACTCATCAAATAGGTGGCTCATGGTGAGACTCATCAAGTTGTTGGCTCACGGTGAGACTCATCAAGTCGTTGGCTCATGGTGAGACTCATCAAGTCGGTGGCTCATGGTGAGACTCATCAAGTTGGTGGCTCATGGTGAGACTCATCAAGTCGGTGGCTCATGGTGAGACTCATCAAATCGGTGGCTCATGGTGAGACTCATTCAGTCGGTGGCTCATGGTGAGACTCATCAAATAGGTGGCTCATGGTGAGACTCATCAAGTTGGTGGCTCAAGGTGACCACGCCCCACTACCCAAAATAAAAACAAAATCCAAAGTAACTTTCAGGTTCAGATTAAAAAAAAAAAGACCAGGTTGTACTTGAACATGCATTTTATTGTGATTAATTGACACTTGACTTCATTTAGGATATTAGTGATACCCATATACATACGACCATCTTACTTCACAGCATGGCGTTAAGAGCTAAGCATGGGTTTTCCTATCAGAAACCTATGTTATTGACTCCAGACTTTTGTGTTGAGCCCACTCAGGCTTACAACACCAGAGGGAGACTAGTCTCAACAGCTGCCAAACGTCACAACCTGTTGACGACCCGAGTGACCACTGCTGAGGTGCGTTGCCAAAATGACCGGCTTGCTCTTGTGCTAAATAATTGCCCTCGTGTATCTCCCTGGTCAGCACGTGATGCTACTGAGTCAATATTGCCAGGCAGCCGTTCACAGCCCGACAGCGTGCTACAAGTACGGAGTGAGGGACTGTCCACGTACAAGTCGCACGGAGTGAGGGACTGTCCAGGTCCTGGTAGCACGGAGTGAGAGACTGTCCAGGTCCTGGTAGCACGGAGTGAGGGACTGTCCAGGTAATAGTAGCAAGGAGGTACGGACTGTCCAGATACTAGTAGCACGGAGTGAGGGACTGTCCAGATACTAGTAGCATGGAGTGAGGGACTGTCCAGGTCCTGGTAGCACGGAGTGAGAGACTATCCAGGTCCTTGTCGCATGGAGTGAGGAACTGTCCAGGTCCTAATCGCACGGAGTGAGGAACTGTCCAGGTCCTAATCGCACAGATTGAGGAACTGCCCAGGTCCTAATCGCACGGAGTGAGTGACTGTCCAGGTCCTGGTAGCACGGAGTGAGAGACTGTCCAGGTCCTAGTAGCAAGGAGAGACTGCAATCAGGTTTTAAAAATGGAAATGAATGAAACAAAGTATGGGAAATTCTGAAAAATAGAACGCAATAAAAATACGAACGTGTCAGCAAGATGCCTTCATCAGCGAAAAAACAACAGTAAAAACAGATTTATATAAAAATAACACTTGAATGGTGTGAGAGGACAGCAGGGGGCATGTGACAGCAAGAGCACACTAGAGGACCTAGTTAGATGTCTCAGTCCATACCAATTTGTCAACCAATTTAAAGCATTTTCATGATTGAGTTCAAAACTGGCACACACCCAAAACCCCACCCCACCCACACCCCACACCCCACCCCACCCCCCCACCCACACCCCACCCCACCCACACCCAACCCACCCCCACCCACCCCCAACCCACACTCAACCCACATCCCACCAACACCCCAGTTTATTTTCCTCAGCAGATCGTCGTCATCACCCCCAAGTATTTGATGTATAATATTCATTATGAAAAGTTGTTTGATGTAACATTCATTGCAGCGATCCCCCCGCCCCCACACCCCACACCCCACACCCCACCTCACCTTCCCAATGTAATAACCCCAAATGGCCTAAACCGGTTTCCGAGCGCCGTATAAATCAGGCACGGGGGAAAATTGTTTCAAAAATTCCAATTACGGCCCCTGTCCCCCCTCCACGAGGCCGGAGATTAGTTTCGCGCCCATTTCATATTTCTGAAACAAAATGGCCGGACATTTTATGATGAGTTTATGGCAAATGCATATTCGAAGGATGAGAATCGGAGGGTGGGGGGAGGGGGTGAGATTGCAATTAAGGCCCAGGAGGGTTCATGGGTGTGTAATTCTTTGTGCAGGCATGGCGAGATGACCAGACGTAGGTGAATATGTCACAGGCGAAGTGTGAAGACCAGTTGACGGCTACAAACTATGACTTGTGACTTGAGGCCGAACTAGGACTGGTGACTTCAGGTCAAATCATGACTAGTGACGGCAAGTCGAACCCTGACCTCAGGTCAAGCCAGAGACAGAGATGGCGTATCTAGCATAAGTCACAGCGTAATTTACTCAATCCTTTTTAAAAATGTGCGGTATATGCTACATAGGTGAGGCAGGTCGTCACCTTGGAGAAAGTTTTTGTGAACGCCTATAAATAATTTTAAATTAAAAAAAAAAATCAATACTGTTGTTCCGTTTCAAAGCAATCCAAAGGTTCTAACCACACGGGGATATTAGACACTGCAGTTACGAGGATATTGTATGCGAGTAGTTCACCCGAATGGACTCATATGGAGAACTATATATTTGGCTTATTGATTACATACGATATCAACAAATTATAAAATGTGAAACATAGCTGCATTATGTTTTTGTGTTTTCTTTCAAATTTTACTTCATATGGCCCACCCCCATTTTGTTCCTTTGGTTATAGGCAAGATATATCAAATTTAATCTGTTGTACAGATGAATGAATTAGCTGAAACATCTAAATGTGTATTTTGTCTTCACATAATTAAAGCTTCATGTGTAGGGTTCTATGTACACAAATTCTTCTCGTCCTTTTAGTTTTCTTGAAAGCTTTGTCGTAGTCCAAACGTCTTGTAATTAGTACAGCACTCAGTGCTCATAAACTAAAAAAAAACAACTACATAATCTGAGAGATTGCAGCTAAATGAACAACTTCTTGACACAGGGCTCATAAACTGTCTAAAGACAACTAGATCATCCTGAACATGGTCTTAACTTAAGATCTTTTAATATTTAAAATGAGGTGCGTCAAGTTGGCCTACGGTCTCAATGGTCAAATTGTTCCATTTTGTATTTAGTATTTTTACGTCATTAAGATAACTTAAATAGTGAACATTTCAATATGTTTAGGATTTATAGGAAGAAAATTCACTGGTCCGGCAAAATATTGTCATAAGGTAGTATCACAATATGACCTCATTAGCTAGCCCCACAATACGAGTCATTAGCTAGCCCCACAATACGAGTCATTAGCTAGCCTCACAATACGAGTCATTAGCTAGCCTCACAATACGAGCCATTAGCTAGCCTCACAATATGACCTCATTCACTAGCCCCACAATACCACGTCATTAGCTAGCCCCACAATACTAGTCATTAGCTAGCCTCACAATACGAGTCATTAGCTAGCCTCACAATATGACCTCATTAGCTAGCCCCACAATACGACGTCATTAGCTAGCCCCACAATACGAGTCATTAGCTAGCCTCACAATACGAGTCATTAGCTAGCCTCACAATAGGACCTCAAGAGCTAGCCCCACAATACGACGTCAGTAGCTAGCCCCACAATACGAGTCATTAGCTAGCCTCACAATACGAGTCATTAGCTGGCCTCACAATATGACCTCATCAGCTAGCCCCACAATACAACGTCATTAGCTGGCCTCACAATACGCTGTCATTAGCTGGCCTCGCAATACGACGACGTTAGCTAGCCTCACAATACGACATCATTAGCTGGCCTCACAATACGACGTCATTAGCTGGCCTCACAAAACGACGTCATTAGCTGGCCTCACAATACGACGTCATTAGCTAGCCTCACAATACGAGTCATTAGCTAGCCTCACAATACGACGTCATTAGCTAACCTGACAATACGACGTCATTAGCTGGCATCACAATACGACGTCATTAGCTGGCCTCACAATACGACGTCATTAGCTGGCCTCACAAAACGACGTCATTAGCTGGCCTCACAATACGACGTCATTAGCTAGCCTCACAAAACGCCGTCATTAGATGGCCTCACAATACGACGTCATTAGCTAGCCTCACAATACGACGTCATTAGCTAGCCTGACAATACGAGTCATTAGCTGGCATCACAATACGACGTCATTAGCTGGCCTCACAATACGCACGTCATTAGCTAGCCTCACAAAACGACATCATTAGCTAGCCTCACAATACAACGTCAGTAGCTGGCCTCACAAAACGACGTCATTAGCTGGCCTCACAATATGACGTCATGAGCTGGCCTCACAATACGACGTCATTAGCTGTGCGAACTATGGGATGTCTTTATCGGATCTTACACTGTGACGTCGTTCCCCTTTCTAACTGTGTGACATCTGTTTCTTGCTAAAAACCATAACGTCATTCTCTTGTTCAACATTAAGACGTAACCCTCAACTCTGTCACTGTGAAAGTTGTCTCTCGCTGGTCGAAATACAAACACATTTCATTTCGTGACGTCGTCTCCTGATCAGACAATATTGTTGTTGTGTTTCCAAAATGCCTGGAAAAATACAACCCCGAAAAAACTTGGTGTGGGAGATGTGCCGGAATAACTTTGAGATCAAGAAAAGCCATGAGGATACATTAGGACCTGGTCTCACCCCGAGCTTAAGTCTAATGGCATTAAGGCACACGAGAGACGCGGCGCAGAGAGAAAATTGGGCATTGCGCTTAACAAAGGGGAGAGGAAAAAACAACAGGAACCCCCCCCCCCCCTTTTCATTGTTTATTTGCATTTGATTGGACCAGGAATTGTACCCTCTCTCCGGCCTCATCTCATCGCCTCGTGTCTCATGCTTTTAATGGCGCCTCGCGAGAGTTACTAAAAATAGATACCGCCCCGGGTCATGATTATCTCCTGTAGCTTAATCTGTGGCTATCTAGACTGTAGCTTAATCTGTGGCTATCTAGACTGTAGCTTAATATGTGGCTATCTAGACTGTAGCTTAATCTGTGGCTATCTAGACTGTAACTTAATCTGTGGCTATCTAGACTGTAGCTTAATATGTGGCTATCTAGACTGTAGCTTAATCTGTGGCTATCTAGACTGTAGCTTAATCTGTGGCTATCTAGACTGTAGCTTAATCTGTGGCTATCTAGACTGTAACTTAATATGTGGCTATCTAGACTGTAACTTAATATGTGGCTATCTAGACTGTAGCTTAATCTGTTGCTATCTAGACTGTAACTTAATATGTGGCTATCTAGACTGTAACTTAATCTGTTTCTATCTAGACTGTAGCTTAATCTGTTGCTATCTAGACTGTAGCTTAATCTGTTGCTATTTAGACTGTAGCTTAATCTGTGGCTATCTAGACTATAGCTTAATCTGTGGCTATATCTAGAATGAAACGGTTCAGAATTGAATAGAGATAATTTGTGTGTGTGTGTGTATGTGCGTGTGTAAGCACAAGTTAGACAAGGGAATGTCAAGTAAGACAAGGGAATGTCAAGTAAGAAAAGGGAATGTCAAGTAAGACAAGGGAATGTCAAGTAAGACAAAGGAATGTCAAGTAAGACAAGGAAATGTCATCATTTTAAACAAGTTGTTAATTCAAATGTGGGATAGATGTTAATGAAATGATCTCATGGGCTCTTTTGGAAAATTAGAAGGAAAAAAAAAACAACGACATCTGGGGTAGGTTTCACTATATCAGATGACACCAGATGACACTATATGACACTAGATGCCACTATATGACACTAAAT
Organism: Lymnaea stagnalis; assembly: GCA_964033795.1. Lineage (NCBI taxonomy): Eukaryota > Metazoa > Mollusca > Gastropoda > Lymnaeidae > Lymnaea > Lymnaea stagnalis. The sequence continues at coordinate 795,179 of CAXITT010000277.1, forward strand.
GACACTACACGACACTGGATGAAACTAGATGACACTATGCGACACTGGATGACACTAGATGTGTTGAAAGGTAGAGTCCACTAATCCGTGATTAGCGCGTACCTCGTCTCCTTAGGACGTAGCTACACCACGGGAATTAAACAACATAAATAAAAGTAGATTATTCTCATTCGAACTCATTAATTTTTTAGTTTTTTTTTTAAAAACAGATTTTCTTTTAAAAAATTAATACCTTCTTTTATTATTATTTTTCAAATAACTGGCGAAGGCATTTGACGAAAATTTTATGTTGGTCCTTTAATTGAAGCTCACTCCTTTTGTAACTCTAGCACACATTTTATGATTATTTGTTATACATTTTTGTTGTTGTTTTTTCTTTTTTTCTTTTTTTTTTTTGTGGTGTTTTTTAAACATCAACTAAGACTTTTTCGCCGGCCAGCTCACCTTAATAATATTAATTTGTTCGAACTTAATAGTAAGAAATTTAACATAGTGTAAATTTTTATACATGTACAAAATGCGATAAATACAAAAACATTCTTTTATTATTATTTTTCACATATCTGGCGAAGGTTTTTGTCGTAAATTTTATGTTTGTTTTTTAATTGAAGCTTTCTCTTTTTGTATCTCTAGCACTTATTTTATTATTATTTGTTATACATTTTTGTTGTTGTTTTTTCTTTTTTTCTTTTTTTTTTTTGTGGTGTTTTTTAAACATCAACTAAGACTTTATCGCCGGCCAGCTCACCTTAATAATATTAATTTGTTCGAACTTAATAGTAAGAAATTTAACATAGTGTACATTTTTATACATGTACCAAATGCGATAAATACACAAACATCTAAGCCCCCCTTTTAAACACCGTACTCCACAATCGTAATCATTGAAATAGTTTTATTAGGTCTGGACGTGGCGCCTTGGCCAACTCAGACGAAAGGTAACATTTATTTTTACCGTTTTTTTTTTACCTGTTTGAAAAAAAAAAAAAAAAAATTAAAATAAAATAAAAAATC
>CAXITT010000277.1:796235-827441 GCA_964033795.1 Lymnaea stagnalis
CCCCCCCCCAACCCCCCCCCCCCAAAAAAAAAATTACAAAAAATAACAAAAACAAAACAAACACACAGACACACACTCCTACACACACAGACACACGAAGCATGACGTCACGAACACATTACGGCTACGGTGCTGCTAAGTTGAAGCTCTGCCTTAACAAAACTGAAGGTGACATTTCTCCAAAGAGCTATTTTTATGGCAATGCCTATTACGTCACTTCCAAGTATTGATCGCAGAAGAAATCTACTCTCAGACCCAGCGCTAGTTGTGTGTGTTTTCTTTTCAAAAGTTACTTGAAAAGTTTGAACTGAAGAAAAAACAACAACAATGTCTTAGACCATAATATCGGCAAAATAACATGTGACCATATAATATGGAGTATATTTAAATCCTTTCGTATTATAATTGATTTTAGCGAGTATAAACATTATATTTATTTTTATGGGCATGATAAAAATTAGTTAAGTTCAAATCCGTGTAATCATTTTTTTTTCTTTTTGTTTTACTGACGAAGGCCTTAGCCAAATTTTGTTAATTTAATTTAGTCCTTTAAATAAACCATTATCATCTTGTTTTACTAATACATCATTTTTATGTCTATTGTTGGATTATTTTGGAGGGGGGTTGTGGGGAGGGGGAAGGGGTAAACAGAGAAACAACAGTACCTAGACGATCTTTGTCGAATTGGTCAAGTGATTTTAATAGATTTTTCACTCCTCACACATAAATTAGATTTGGAGGACAATCGAACCAAGAACATACCCGGAATTACAAATTCAACAACTTTGTTTTTTAAAAAAAATTATTATTTAACTGAGCACAAAAGATATGATTTATTTCCCAAAGTTTGTTAACAATTTTATAAAACCAAGTAAAAGCACAACAACGTTAGTTAATCTCCACAAACCTCAACTTTAGTTAAACCACACCAACAACAACTTTAGTTAAACCCCACCAACCTCAACTTTAGTTAAACCCCACCAACAGCAACTTTAGTTAAACCCCACCAACAACAACTTTAGTTAAACCCCATCAACGACAACTTTAGTTAAACCCCACCAAACAACAACTTTAGTTAAACCCCCACAAACAACAACTTTAGTTAAACCCCATCAACGACAACTTTAGTTAAACCCCACCAAACAACAACTTTAGTTAAACCCGCACAAACAACAGTTTTAGTTAAACCCCATCAACGACAAATTTAGTTAAACCCCACCAAACAACAACTTTAGTTAAACCCCACCAAACAACAACTTTAGATAAACCCCACCAAACAACAACTTTAGTTAAAACCCACCAAACAACAACTTTAGTTAAACCCCCACAAACAACAACTTTAGTTAAACCCCATCAACGACAACTTTAGTTAAACCCCACCAAACAACAACTTTAGTTAAACCCCCACAAACAACAACTTTAGTTAAACCCCCACAAACAACAACTTTAGTTAAACCCCACCAACTTTAGTTAAACCCCATCAACGACAACTTTAGTTAAACCCCACCAAACAACAACTTTAGTTAAACCCCCACAAACAACAACTTTAGTTAAACCCCCACAAACAACAACTTTAGTTAAACCCCACCAAACAACAACTTTATTTAAACCCCCACAAACAACAACTTTAGTTAAACCCCACCAAACAACAACTTTAGTTAAACCCCCACAAACAACAACTTTAGTTAAACCCCACCAAACAACAACTTTAGTTAAACCCCCACAAACAACAACTTTAGTTAAACCCCACCAAACAACAACTTTAGTTAAACCCCCACAAACAACAACTTTAGTGAAACCCTCACAAACGACAACTTTAACACTACAGACAACAACTTTAGTTAAACTCCAAAACGACTGAATTTTTTTGTTCAGGGGAGGACCTTGACCTCAAAATGACCTGCACTTAACACTGTAATCGTTCAACCATTTGATACAGTTTTGCTAGTTTCACGATCGACTAATTACATCTAGCGTCTCGTACGTCAAGCAAAATCCGCTTCTTACATCTTGCACTTATAGAACAAATTTAAAGGGACACAATCTTTCTGAAAATGTGCACTTACTGCACATATTTAAAGGGGCACAATCTTGCTGAAAATATGCACTGTTATTGCACAAATTTAATGGGACGCAATCTTTCTGAAAATGTGCACTTATCACACAAATTTAATGGGACACAATCTTTCTGAAAATGTGCACTTATTACACAAATTTAATAGGACGCAATCTTGCTGAAAATATGCACTATTATTGCACAAATTTAATGGGACGCAATCTTTCTGAAAATGTGCACTTATCACACAAATTTAATGGGACGCAATCTTTCTGAAAATGGGGCACTTATCACAAAAATTTAATGGGACGCAATCTTTCTGAAAATGGGGCACTTATCACAAAAATTTAAAGGGACGCAATCTTTCTGAAAATGTGCACATATCGCACTAATTTATAGCGATGCAAACATTAAAAAAAATAATAACATGCGCACAACATCTGATATTGAGATAAGGTCTTTTTTGTAACGACATAGTTTAGTTATCACTAAATCACAAGTTTATACAACGATGTTAGGAACATTGAGCGATCCAAAGACAGCCACGTGAGGATGTCCCGAGGAACAAACGGACAGGAGGGGGGTTGGTGGCGGGTCGAGGGAGGTGGGGGGGGGAGAGGCCAAACTTAAAGTCGGCTGATAACGCAAGAACCACAGACGATAAGATGAGAATCTGACAACACAGACGGCCATCTTTGGAATGAAAGAACGCGCCGAGCAGAATCTCGTCAGAACAGCGAGACGATGTTTGATACGGGAATGGAATGGCCACGGCGTGGGAAAAAAAAGAAAGGAAATGATTGTAGCGGTTGGGGATATAGTGAGTGGGGAGGTTGGGGGCAGAAGCTGTTAATGTTGGTGGAGGGTGGAGGGGGGGCGTGGGGCAGAGGTTGTGTTGGGTGGGAAGTAATATTCATTGCAGCAGCTATGTAGAGCAAAAGTTAGACATATTCATCACGGTGAACTGCTTAAATCACCAATGCTTTTCGCGATTATTTACAATTATGAATTAAAATTTGGAATGTGTTATAATTCTGTTTTATTTAAAAAAAAAAAAAATCTAATCAATTACCTTCCCCTTTCCTGATATCCTCCATTGAATTGTGTCAATTCATCACTCGGAGTTGCTAAGCTGGAGTAAATATCATAGAAATTCTTTTCCGAAATATAGAATCATAGCGAGATTACATTAAACTTTAAACTAGAAGACTCCTCATACTGATCTTTTAGGCAATAGCAAACCTTCTTGGTTCGGAAAAAAGTAGGTTTTATTCTCCGGCTAGCAAGCTGTCCACGAGTCAATAAGCAAGTCAAACTGACCCGAACCTGTGGATGCGGCGCCACCACACGCTTATAGAGATACCCTGGCCACGCCCTCAGATTGCCGCCCCATTCACGCTTATGCTGCTTTTCTTTGATATCACTGCTATATTCTTCCATATCGTATGCATGCATACGTCAGCGCGCACACAGCGTGCTATAAATAGCACGGTGATAAAGTTGGCTCAGTCCGAGGATGCGCCTGCCTACGTCATTATAATTTAGACAGTGGGGGGCCTTGGTCAACCGGGGCGATGGTCTTAGGGGCGCTGGTCTCTGGGGAGCCGGTTTCAGATGGTCTTTTCCTGGGATGCCTTCTCAGGGCTGCCGGTCTCGGGGGCAGTGGTATCTGGGGTGCCCGACTCATGGGTGCCAGTCTCAGGGCTGCCGGTCTCGGGGGCAGTGGTATCTGGGGTGCCCGACTCATGGGTGCCAGTCTCAGGGCTGCCGGTCTCGGGGGGCAGTGGTAACTGGGACAGTCTCAGGGCTGCCGGTCTCGGGGGCAGTGGTATCTGGGGTGCCCGACTCATGGGTGCCAGTCTCAGGGCTGCCGGTCTCGGGGGGCAGTGGTAACTGGGGTGCCCGACTCATGGGTGCCAAACTCCATTGTGTCGGTCCCTGGGGTGCCATCTCAGGGTTGCTGGTGTCTGGGGTGCCGGTCTCAGGGTGGCCTTTCTCAGGGTTGCCGGTCTCAGGGTTGCTGGTGTCTGGGGTGCCGGTCTCAGGGTCGCCGGTCTCATGGTTGCTGGTGTCTGGGGTGCCGGTCTCAGGGTTGCCGGCCTCACGGTTGGATATCTTGGATCGAAGCCGGTACAAGTTAGACGCCCTGTGGCACACATGAAACTCTCAAGCGTGTGTTGCGTGTCCTTGAAGAGCAGCATTCCTCAAGTTGCCTTCCAAAACAACTTTTACAAATGTTCAATCGGAAGTTGAAGTCAAAATAAAATGCACAATTGGAATCAACATCCTTTTCCTGTTTCTTTGTGTTGTTTGTTGGTTTGTGTTGCGTTGTGTTGTTGTGTTGTTTGTTTCCGGTTAGATCCTGAGCTAAGATCGTCCCCACCCAAGACTACGCTACAGTCTATAAATAGCTTCCATTTCACTGACAGTCTCAGCAGTCAGGAATTTTATATTTTCCCCACGCGGCGCTATTTATAACTAAAGGCACTCTAGCCGGAAAAAGGCTTATTCTATTTTCTTTAGCAAAGGAACATTGATACGCGACCGTTAAGCAGCCTTAGTGTAACGGCTGTCTTGGAAATAAATGTTCGAGAAGGAACTGATTTTTGAAACCGAATCAACGTTGCCGCTTACTGAAAGGTTCATGCCGTCTATCCACAGGCGATACAAAGAAATTAACATGTCACGTCATCACCATTCTTCAAGGTTACATTGACGTAGACGAAACTGATTCATGGCTTCAATGGTATGCCTGCCCTGAGTTCAACACATCTGGTTTAATATAATCAAAAGATCCATTTTGTTGAATTATTGCGAAATGAAGAACATTTGTTAAAGCATTGGGGTACGCCAAAAGTATGAAATGATCCCCTGAAATGCACATGCAACTGAACATAAAACTATGAAACAGTTACAGAGTAGGTAATAATTAAATGGGCCTATCAACAAATTGCATTGGTCTGATTAAATGGGAATACCCACATCTTGCTTTGGTGTGATTAAATGGGAATACCCACAACTTGCATTGGTCTGATTAAATGGGAATACCCACAACTTGCTTTGGTCTGATGAAATGGGAATACTCACAACTTGCTTTGGTCTGATTAAATGGAAATACCCACATCTTGCTTTGGTGTGATTAAATGGGAATACCCACAACTTGCATTGGTCTGATTAAATGGGAATATCCAGAATTTGCTTTCATCTGATTAAATGATCATATCCATCACTTGCTTTGGTCTGATTAAATGAGCATATCCAAAACGAGACTGTGTCCAGGAATAAAGCGCCCTGGGTCAAGCCTCAAAAAGTCACGCCCTAAGTCTAGAGATAGAAGCTCCGGGTAGACCGGTAAAAGAACGACTTTGTCGCGCCTTGTCTATGTAAAGTTCATGTGATTTATCGTTTAAATATCTTTTCTATGGGTGCCCGGTGCGAATGCCCTCCCCCCTCCACACGGAACTGTTTTGGGAATATCTAGAACCTTTCTTGACCTGGTTAAATGGCAATATCCAGATTTGGCCTTGGCTTGGTTAAGCTTTTAATAGCTTTCTGAATGGAAAGAAGGAGATCCTTAAATGTGCTGTTAAAATAGGTCTGTGTCTCTGATCATTTTCAACTTTTTCATATTCTAGCGGGGCACAGAAAGGGAGGACAAGCCTCCCCCATGATACGTGGTCCCTCCCCACAAACCGCCTTTGAGACCCTCATCCCTACCCCACAAACCGCCTTTGACACCCTCATCCCTACCCCACAAACCCTGGTAATGGTGAGTTTTCAGTCCTTTTAATTCTAGTTTTCTATTAACTTATTTCCCTGCAGCCGAAGCAACTTTGACCTGCAGTGACGTCACGTCAACAAAAGCCAATTGAAATGTCTCATAAAAGCCGGCGTCTCTGATTGGCCGACTGGATGCAATAACTGGGCACCGCATGAAAAGAAACATTTTGATTGGCTATTTGATTTACGAGTATCCTGTGCTATCATATTTGCCCTTTTTTCTATTTTCGAACTCACCCCCCTCTCCCGTCTATATTTCAACCCCCCCCCCCCCCCCCCCCAGTCTGATAATGGAGCTTCCTGGTATAAGACAGGAGACTGTACCAAGCTGAATTAATGTAAGACATGGGGGTGTACTAGTGTAAGACATGGGGTTGTAGTAGTATTAGACTGTACCAGGATGAATTAATAAAAGACATGGGTCTGTACCACGCTGCGCTAATTTAGGAGATGGTCTGCACCACGATGTACTAATGTAAGACAGAAGATGATACTAAGCTGTGTTAATGTAACACAGAAGACTACCTCAAGCAATTCTGATATTAGGCAGGACTCTGTACCAATAAAATATGGGGCCGTACCAGGCTATCATATAATTCAGGGGACTTCACTTAGCTTCATTTTTTATAAAACAAGGGACAGTAAAAAGCTGTACTAATACAATTTAAGGGCCTCTAGCAATCAGTAATGGACTGCAGACATATACGGGTGTTTCAGATTTGCGTTCCGAATGTCTGGTTCTCTAAAGTTGATACCAAAACTAAGACCATCGGTGAACGCTGCTTCTACTTCCATGCGCCCATGTTCTGGAACCAGCTCCCCTTCCACATTCGTCCTTGTGAAACCTCGTCCACTTTCAAAAAGTCCCTTAAAACCCATCTGTTTAGGTCCGCCTATGACCTGTGATGTACCTTCCTTGCCCTGCCTCATTTTCTGTTTCGGGTTGATCCTGTAGTATAGGCCAAAACGTGCCAAAGTGTCCTCGTTTTATAGCCATTTTAATGTTTAAGCTACTGTTTCTATAGTCATTTTTCACATAGTTGTTACTATTCTAGTGTCTCTGGTTTTTCATTTTCATTTTACTTTAGCAGTTTAAATAGTTTACATGTTTTTAATAATTGTAAAGCGCTTAGAGCTGTAAGGTAAGCGCTATAAAAAAATGTCTAAATAAATAAATAAATACTGACACTAACACACCAGCGTTGACGCCAACATAATGTATCTGTGATGTCATAGAAGCGTCATCTCAGCCATGCCCCTTGGGATACATCCAGCTAAAAATGGCACATGACAGCCAGCTATAGGATGTCATATCTTAATTACGAGATCACCAATAGTTGTTTCTATTTGGTGGGGTTTTTAAGTCAACGAGATAAACATGCCAGGTAACACAGTCATGTGGCGTCATGTAGCCACTAAACAAAGCCGTGTGGTGTCATGGGGCGAATGAGCACAGGCGTTTGGTGTGATGTGACAACTACGCACAGACGTGTCGCTTGGCATGTGGTGACTGAGCACAACTATGCTGTGTCATGTGGCGACTGTGCACAGCCATGATGTGTCATGTGGCGACTGTCGTGTTGTGTCATGTGGTGACTGTGCACAGCCATGTTTTGTCATGTTATGACTGTGCAAAGTCGTGATGTGTCATGTAGCATCTGTGCATAGCCGTGTTGTGTCATGTGGTGACTTAGCACAGCCGTGTTGTGTCATGTGGCATCTGTGCACAGCCGTGTCGTGTCATGTGGATACAGTCATCGACGCCTAACTTTTCTTCGTTAGGCGATACACTCCTCATCTCTATAATATTCACATCCTGTCTCCTTGCTACATGAGATATCAACCACATCCTGTCTCCTTGCTACATGGCATATCAACCACATCCTGTCTCCTTGCTACATGGGACATCACCCACATCCTGTCTCCTTGCCACATGGGACATCACCCACATCCTGTCTCCTTGCCACATGGGACATCACCCACATCCTGTCTCCTTGCTACATGGGACATCACCCACATCCTGTCTCCTTGCTACATGGGACATCACCCACATCCTGTCTCCTTGCCACATGGGACATCACCCACATCCTGTCTCCTTGCCACATGGGACATCACCCACATCCTGTCTCCTTGCCACATGGGACATCACCCACATCCTGTCTCCTTGCCACATGGGACATCACCCACATCCTGTCTCCTTGCCACATGGGACATCACCCACATCCTGTCTCCTTGCCACATGGGACATCACCCACATCCTGTCTCCTTGCTACATGGGACATCACCCACATCCTGTCTCCTTGCCACATGGGACATCACCCACATCCTGTCTCCTTGCTACATGGGACATCACCCACATCCTGTCTCCTTGCCACATGGGACATCACCCACATCCTGTCTCCTTGCCACATGGGATATCACCGACTGATAGCGCGACTTTCTTCTCTTTTTCTATTACCAAACTTGCATACCGGAGCAACAGACTTAGAGCATTGTGGGGTGCGAGTTTAACAACGTGCCTCACCTCTTCACCCTACCCTACAACCTTGTTAAATCTACCTCGACTTATGACTGCGCATATACCTAAACGCTCCGTCCTCCATTTATATGGAGTTAAATACCCTCCTACTAAGGATTCTCTATTACCTTTTTATTTTTTATTTTTATTTTTCACATATTTTAGTCCGTTAAGATTTAATGCCTTACTCTTTGCAGTAACTTTCCGTATTAATTCATTTACTTAATGTAATCTTTGGTTTTGAAAAAAAAATTAACTTCCGGGAGTAAAAAAAACTGTGCTCACTTAAGTGTTTTTTTTTAAAAAGCGTGTGTTCTATTTCATGTCTTATTTTTATCGTTCCTGTCTGCTGAGGAAGGCTCTAGGCCGAAACGTTCTTGTCTCGTTGTACTGATCCTTAAATGCAAGCCTCCACACACCTTGTTTAACAACATCCTTCACACAGCTTGAACGCAGTCCTTCATTTATTACTCTTTTCATCAATGCCGTCGATGTATTTATATTTTTGAAATGACTTTCCAGCGTCGTTCTAATTTGTGTTTTGATATCGTTTCCAGGGATAACTGCTGGACGCCAAGAAATATATTGTTTTATACAATGTGCTTGATAATTAAACTCTTCTTAACTAGCTATTAGCAGAGCGGTTCCTAAACTGTGGGTCGTGACCTCTTTGGGAGTCGAAAGACCCTAAATCAAGGGCCGCCTAAAACCATCGGAAAAAAAAAACAACATATTTTAAGGTTGTGGGTCACCACAAAATGAAGAATTGTATTAAGTGGTCGCGCCACTGAGAAGGTTAAGGACCACTGTATTAGCAGATCCATGAAAGGAAATTTGTAGAGAAGATAAAAGGAAAGTCTTACAAGCTACCTACAGAGGTTCCCAGTGAAAGTCTTACAAATTACCTACAGAGGTTCCCAGTGAAAGTCTTATAAGCTACCTACAGAGACTCATAGTGAAAGTCTTACAAGCTACCTACAGAGGTTCCCAGTGAAAGTCTTACAAGCTACCTACAGAGGTTCCCAGTGAAAGTCTTACAAGCTACCTACAGAGGTTCCCAGTGAAAGTCTTACAAGCTACCTACAGAGGTTCCCAGTGAAAGTCTTACAAGCTACCTACAGAGATTCCCAGTGAGTGTTTTGAAAAAGATATATTTCTTGAGGTCATTTCATTAGCGCAGGGTTTCCCAACCCAGAGCCGTCGAGTGACTTTTGGAGGCATCCCCCCCCCCCATGCCCCTTTAAGTTTTTGTTATTGAGCTCTTCAAAGTATTCATAAATACTTAAAGTCATTTTTACCCCTGGTCACTTCTTTTATCGCCTTAAAAACCCGAGGCCCCTGCAGCTGGACGGTATTTAGGGCTCACAGGCGACCGCCCTCACCTTACACCCAGGGGTTCTAAGTGGAATTCTACATGATATTCGGTCCCACGTTATATTTGGTCACACGTGCTATTTGGTCCCACATGACATGTGATCACACATGATATTTGGTCACACGTGATATTTGGTCACACGTGATATTTGGTCCCACATGACATGTGATCACACATGATATTTGATCACAAGTGACATTTGGTCACGAGATATTTGATCACACGGGACATTTGCTCAAACGTAATATTTAGCACACATGATATTTTCATAAACTTGATATTTGGTCACACATGATATTTTTATAAACTTGATTTTTCGTCACATATGATATTTTCAGTAACTTGATATTTCGTCACCCACGAAATTTTCATAACTTTGATATTTGGTCACACATGAAATTTTCATAACCTTGATATTTGGTCACACATGACATTTTCGTTACCTTGATATTTGGTCATCCATGACACTTTCTTAACCTTGATATTTGGTCATCCATGACATTTTCATAACCTTGATATTTGGTCATCCATGACATTTTCTTAACCTTGATATTTGGTCATCCATGACATTTTCATAATCTTGATATTTGGTCACACATGACATTTTCATAACCTTGATATTTGGTCACACATGACATTTTCGTTACCTTGATATTTGGTCTTCCATGACACTTTCTTAACCTTGATATTTGGTCATCCATGACATTTTCATAACCTTGATATTTGGTCATCCATGACATTTTCTTAACCTTGATATTTGGTCATCCATGACATTTTCATAATCTTGATATTTGGTCACACATGACATTTTCATAACCTTGATATTTGGTCACACATGACATTTTCGTTACCTTGATATTTGGTCTTCCATGACACTTTCTTAACCTTGATATTTGGTCATCCATGACATTTTCATAACCTTGATATTTGGTCATCCATGACATTTTCTTAACCTTGATATTTGGTCATCCATGACATTTTCATAATCTTGATATTTGGTCACACATGACATTTTCATAACCTTGATATTTGGTCACACATGACATTTTCGTTACCTTGATATTTGGTCTTCCATGACACTTTCTTAACCTTGATATTTGGTCATCCATGACATTTTCATAACCTTGATATTTGGTCATCCATGACATTTTCTTAACCTTGATATTTGGTCATCCATGACATTTTCATAATCTTGATATTTGGTCACACATGACATTTTCATAACCTTGATATTTGGTCACACATGACATTTTCATAACCCTGATATTTGGTCACACATGATATTTTATCCAACATGATTTTTGCTTGTCCCACTTGATATTTTTTTTACGCTTGATATTTGGTGACAAATGACCTAGTCCTTCAAAACTTAACAAATCATCCATCATACAGAACGCTTACTTGCAATATCGAAATCCACACGCGGGCAGTCTAGACCTTCCCCCGACCTCCTAATCCCACCCCACCCATCACCTCCCCACCCCTCACCTCCCCACGCTACACCTCCCCACCCATAAACCCCCCCCCCTCACAATGAACTGAGACTTGCAGTGAGGCGAGGTGTACTCGCTAGATTTAATCACCAGACCCATTAGCAGGACTAATCGAAGAGGTAAAATCCTGGGGAGGGTAGAACAGAAAACAAGAATAGCGACGTATACATACAGAGAGAGAGAGAGAGAGAGGGGGAGAGAGAGTGAGTCAGAGATAGCGAGAAAGAGAGACAGAGAGAGACTAGGGGCTGAAGACAAAAAAAAAATATTCGTATGGGTAAGTAAAAAAAAATAATGTTGAGAAAGAGAGAGAGAGAGAGAGGGAGAGAGAGAGAGAGGGAGAGAGAGAGGGAGAGAGAGGGGGAGAGAGTTGATAATATGGGTTATTAAAAGGTAAACTTTTTGTGTTATTGTTTGATAAATCTGACTTATCTTCGGTTAAGATTCAACATACAGTGTAAAACGTGTGAGGCATATGTCTAAGATTTGGCACACATATAAGTGTACACATATAGAAGAGATTTATAAGTAGCTGAGAAATTATTTTGCAAGTGCATCGAGACAAGGTCCATAAGACTATAGAAGGCATGGCTCAATTTTAGTTGATAGGGGGGTAGTTCTATGGGGGGGTATGGTTGGGTTTAGGGGGTAGGGTACAGGGGTAGGTCTATGACGGGGGGTATGGTTGGGTTTAGGGGGTAGGATATAGGAGGGAGGTGATAGGGGGTAGGTCTATGGGGGGTATGGTTGGGTTTAGGGGGTAGGGTATAGGGGTAGGTCTATGAGGGGGGTATGGTTGGGTTTAGGGGGTTAGGATATAGGAGGGAGGTGATAGGGGGTAGGTGATAAAAAGTAGGTCATAGGGATAGATCATAGGGGGTAGTTGATAAGAAGTAGGTCATAAGAGTAGGTCATGTGGGGTAGGTCATAGGAGTATGTGATAGGGGTAGTTGATAATGGGTAGTCGATTGTAGGTGATAGATGGCAAGCCATTCACTTTAGCTGATATGTGGTGTCTAGACTAAATGTATGCTCTGTCACTGCATTTCGAAAATGTGGCATGGTTACACACAGGTGCAAACAGTTGCTTGAAGATAAAATTGTATACAATACTTTACAGGTGTGTTGGAAAGGACCGAATTACAACAAACGGTTTTCTTTTGCACCTCCAAACAGACTTAGGGACGTTATCAAACAGTTTAGAGATGTGTACCCTTGACAATCTCGTCTGCTCACACCTGGGGTCAGCTTATCTAAGCCACCAGGATATGACACCTGCATTTCAATTAAAATATTAACTTCCAGATATGCATGTTTACCTGTGCTGATTTCTTTTCCAGCAAAGTTTATAGAGAAAGATATGTTCATAGAGAGAAATACGTTCATAGAGACAGATACGTTCATAGAGAGAAATACGTTCATAGAGACAGATACTTCATAGAGAGAAATTCATTCATAGAGACAGATACGTTCATAGAGACAGATACGTTCATAGAGAGAAATACGTTCATAGAGACATATACGTTCATAGAGAGAAATACGTTCATAGAGACATATACGTTCATAGAGAGAAATTCATTCATAGAGACAGATACGTTCATAGAGACAGATACGTTCATAGAGAGAAATACGTTCATAGAGACATATACGTTCATAGAGAGAAATTCGTTCATAGAGACAGATACGTTCATAGAGACAGATACGTTCATAGAGAAAGAAGATACGTTCGTAGAGACAGATACGTTCATAGAGACAGATGCGTTCATAGAGACTGATGCATTCATAGACACAGATACGTTCATAGAGACAGATGCGCTTATAGAGACTGATACGTTCATAGAAACAGATGCATTCATAGACACAGATACGTTCATAGAGACAGATGCGTTCATAGAGACAGATACATTCATAGAGATTGATACATTCATAGAGACAGAAGATACGTTAATAGAGACAGATACATTCATAGACGCAGATACGCTCATAGAGACAGATACATTCATAGAGACTGATACTTTCATAGACATATACTTTCATAGAGACAGAAGATATGTTCATAGAGACAGATACATTCAAGGACACAGATATGCTAATAGAAACAGATACATTCATAGAGACAAATACAGTCATAGAAACAGATACGTTCATAGAGACAGAAGATACGTTCATAGAGACAGATACGCTCATAGAAACAGAAGATGTGTTCATATGGACAGATACGTTCATAGAGACAGATACGCTCATAGAGACAGAAGATACGTTTATAGAGACAGATCATCAGGATTGCACAGTTGTTTAATCACATCATGTATCCGAGAAAGATATTCCTTTGCGTCCAAGAGGTATTCCTTACCCCCCCCACCCCTTTTTAAAACTTGAACACAGATAGCATGCATCAGAAGATGTCCCAATGTAGCGGCAGATAACGTGTCAGTGTGTCAATGAATGTGTCCGTGTGTCTATGTTATGACAGATAATGTGTCCTTGTGTTAATGTAATGACATCTAATGTGTCCGTGTGTCGAAGTAATGACAGATAATGTGTCAATGTAATGGAAGTTAATGTGTCAGTGTGTCTGTTCATGTAAAGTATGCGTGTGTGCGTCGATGTAATGTAACATATTGTACCATCCTGTCACAGTACGAAAGCGTGTGTAATGTAACATATTGTACCATCCTGTCATAGTACGAAAGAGTGTAATGTAACATATTGTACCATCCTGTCACAGTACGAAAGAGTGTGTAATGTAATATGCTGTAACAATCCTGTAATAGTACGAAAGCATGTGTAATGTAACGTATTGTACCATCCTGTCACAGTACGAAAGAGTGTGTAATGTAGTTTGAATCTTTATGACATCGATTGCATTGAATCATTTCGTTCCCAGTGTTTTCAACATAAACAACACTTGCATTGCCAAACATAACACATAACAGCTCAGGTCTTTCTACTTGTGTTGAGTAACGTATGTCTAGAAACGTAGGTCTAGAAATGTATGTCTAGAAAATGTATGCCTAAAAAACGTATGTCTTGAAAAGCTTGTGTAGAAACGTATGACTAGAAATGTTTATCTAGATAAGTATGTCTAGAAACGTATGTCTACAAATGTATGTCTAGAAACCTATGTATGTTTATAAACGGAAGTATATAAACGTATGCCAGGAAACGTACAACTAGAACTGTATGCCTGAAATTTCGTAATTCAAGATTACTATTATTCCTTAATATAATATATAATATAATAGACATATATATATATTAAAATAAAACAAATCTCGTGGATAGACTCTCTAGAGAAAATACGCAGACTGGGCATGTGTTTTATGGAGACTCAACGGTTTCCCAAACAGGACTAACATAGCTAGTCAGAAGGAGCGTATTTGGCACCGGCTATATTTTTTTCTTTAAGATAGGTCAACATCCACGGTTGACGAGTCCCATCACTGGGACGGCCTCGACATGTTATGCTTTATTTTCTGGTAGTGCTGGGTGGATTCTATAAGACAATGGTTCTCATTCCTTCCTAATGCCGCGATCCGTAAATACAGTTCCTCATCTTGTGGTGACTCCCAACCATAGAAATATCTTTGTTGCTACTTCATAACTATGTATTTCCCGATGGTTTTCGGCGATCCCTGTGTAAGGGTCGCTCGACGCCGAAAGGGGTCGCGAACCACGGGTTGAGAACCGATGTCCTATTACCTCATTACGTTATGCTTCTCCTTTGCATCACTTTTATTTCCAGCCTTTACCTGGTTCGGTCAGTTTTTCTTGTTTTTGAAGGAGGGGCCCCATGGTGATGTGCTCTTCCAATAGGTTATTTGGTAGGCCCTCTAGTGATGTCATGGATACCCTGGTGACATGGGCCCGCAATGGAGATGCAGCAGTCCCCTCACGGTCTGGTGGTGGGCCCGCTAGTGTGTGGTGGGCCCACCACTGCGGATGTCACGGGCCCACTGGCTACATGATGGGGTACCCCTGGTGGGCCCCCGGCAACGTCCTGGGCTCACTCTCCTTGCACAAGCACATCTACGAGGGAGATCATTCTGTCATCTTAAAGTACTATGGGACATAAATCAGTCCGAACGGGGTCAGCTAGTCGCCGTGCGGTCGTACACTTGTCGGAACCTTCTGACTCGAGTGATCTAATAACGTTATGACAGTTCTGCCAATCTCCAGCAGCGAGAGTCGTCTGAGTTTATGGTAATCAATGCCAGGCTGTACACGGGGGGTGTGGATGTGTGGATGTGTGGTTGTACACGGGGGTGTGGACGTGTGGATGTGTGGTTGTACACGGGGGTGTGGACTGTGGGTGTGTGGCTGTACACGGGGGTCTGGACGTGTGGATGTGTGGTTGTACACGGGGGTGCGGACGTGTGGATAGTGTGGATGTGTGGTTGTACACGGGGGTGTGGACGGTGGGTGTGTGGCTGTACACGGGGGTCTGGGCGTGTGGATGTGTGGTTGTACACGGGGGTGCGGACGTGTGGATGTGTGGCTGTACACGGGGGTGTGGATGTGTGGCTGTACAGGGGGGTGTGGATGTGTGGTTGTACACGGGGGTGTGGACTGTGGGTGTGTGGCTGTACACGGGGGTCTGGACGTGTGGATGTGTGGTTGTACACGGGGGTGCGGACGTGTGGATGTGTGGCTGTACACGGGGGTGTGGATGTGTGGCTGTACACGGGGGTGTGGATGTGTGGTTGTACACGGGGGTGTGGATGTGTGGCTGTACACGGGGGTGTGGATGTGTGGATGTGTGGTTGTACAAGGGGTGTGGATATGTGATTGTACACGGGAATGTGGATGTTTGGCTGTACACAACGCTGTGGATATGTGGATGTGTGGTTGTTCACGGGGCTGTGGATATGTGGATGTATGCACAATAATTTTGAAATTCGGAAACAACTAGGCCAACAACTGGACCCAATGTTATTATACCAGCTAGACCAACAACTGGACCCAATGTTAGTATACCAGCTGGACCAATAACTGGACCCAATGTTAATATACCAGCTGGGACAACAACGGGACCAAATGTTAGTATACCAGATGGACCAACGACTGGACCCAATGTTAGTATACCAGCTGGGACAAAAACTGGACCCAATGTTAGTATATCTGATGGACCAACGACTGGACCCAATGTTAGTATACCAGCTGGACCAACGACTGGACCCAATTTTAGTATACCAGCTGGACCAACGACTGGACCCAATGTTAGTGTACCAGCTGGATCAACGGCTGGACTCAATATCAGTATACCAGCTGGACCAACGACTGGACTCAATGTTAGTATACCAGCTGGACAAACGACTGGACCCAATGTTAGTGTACCAGCTGGATCAACGGCTGGACTCAATATCAGTATACCAGCTGGACCAACGACTGGACTCAATGTTAGTATACCAGCTGGACCAACGACTGGACTCAATGTTAGTATACCAGCTGGACCAACGACTGGACTCAATGTTAGTATACCAGCTGGACCAACGACTGGACTCAATGTTAGTATACCAGCTGGACCAACGACTGGACTCAATGTTAGTATACCAGCTGGACCAACGACTGGACTCAATGTTAGTATACCAGCTGGACCAACGACTGGACTCAATGTTAGTATACCAGCTGGACCAACGACTAGACTCAATGTTAGTATACCAGCTGGACCAACGACTGGACTGAATGTTAGTATACCAGCTGGACCAACGACTGGACTCAATGTTAGTATACCAGCTGGACCAACGGCTGGACTCAATGTTAGTATACCAGCTGGACCAACGACTGGACTCAATGTTAGTATACCAGCTGGACCAACGAACTAATCTTGACTTTACAAAAGAACAAAACTAAAGGGTGCATCCAACAAAGAACAACTAAACTTAATGACACATCCAACAAAGAACTTCTAAACTAAAAGACACTTCCAACAAAGAACTTCTTAACTAAAAGACACATCCAAAAAAAAGAACTTCAAAAATAAAAGACACATCCAACAGAGAACTATTCCTGGATTGCTGCTAGCGATGAATCTCTAACTTGTTTACGTTTTTATGAACTTGTTCATATCTCAGCATTCCCAACTGTCTGCCCACCCCCCACCCCCCCCAGCCCCCTTTGCACCTTATCTTTTTTTTTGGCTCTTGTTTTTTTTTTCCTACTATCTTTTCTGTGGATTTCTCGAGAAGCAATTTTCCCCACTCGGCAATGCCAACATCTCTGAAGCTTAATCTCTCTAAAAGGTTATGCCTACTAGCTTGTCTGCGTGTCTGCCCGTCTGACCCCCCGGGTGTCACATGACGTGTAATGTTTTCAATAACTTCAGATAAAGCTATAAGTCAAAATAGTTTGGATTGCTTGGTCTGTCCCCCTCAGCACCCCCACCCCCACTCCCCCTAGCCTTCCCCCTTGCTCCCTCGACCATCTGCTCGGTTAAGTTTAGTCTTTCTTCTAAAAATTTGGGAATTCTCAGCCATTCAAACGAGAACACTACACTTGAGGGCGAAAATGAAACGTACTTTTCAATTAATTATATTTTGCTGTAGCTCTTGTTCAGTCTTAAGCGTAGTACTCTAAAATATGGGACTTCCCGATATTCTGTTGTCGCCAAAATACATCACAAATAATGTGATTAGTCCAGAGTCTCTTTTCCAATAGCAACAGAAGAGTTCTAATTTGTTGACGCCTCTGGATCATGCTTCAATGGGCGTATCCGCCTTCAGGGATCAAATAAAAACAAACGCACATCTCATTCTTGTACATCTTATTCTGGTACATCTCAGCCTTGTACATCTCAATCTTGCATATCTCAGCCTTGTATATCTCAATCTTGCATTTCTCAGCCTTGCATATCTCAGCCTTGTACATCTCAGCCTTGTACATCTCAGCATTGTACATCTCAGCCTTGCGTATCTCAGCCTTGTACATCTCAGCCTCGTATATCTCAGCCTTGCATATCTCAGCCTTGTATATCTCAGCCTTGTACATCTCAGCCTTGCATATCTCAGACTTGTACATCTCAGCCTTGCATATCTCAGCCTTGCATATCTCAGCCTTGTACATCTCAGCCTTGTATATCTCAGCCTTGTATATCTCAGTCTTGTATATTTCAGCCTTGCATATCTCAGCCTTGTACATCTCAGCCTTGCATATGTCAGCCTTGTACATCTCAGTATTGTATATCTAAGCCTTGTACATCTCAGCCTTGTATATCTCAGTCTTGTATATCTCAGCCTTGCATATCTCAGCCTTGTACATCTCAGCCTTGCATATCTCAGCCTTGTACATCTCAGCCTTGTATATCTCAGTCTTGTATACCTCAGCCTTGCATAACTCAGCCTTGCATATTTCAGCCTTGTATAGCTCAGCCTTGCCTATCTCAGCCTCGCATGTCTCAGCCACATTCTATCAAGGACTAGCATAGAATCTTGATGGTGTCCTTGAGAAGTTTACAAAAAAGAAAAGATGCCGAAGTTATAGAGATTAGTTCACAACGCTTTACTGCTGGTTCATTTTGTTGTCGGGGAAACCCTAGTGTATTTATCCTTAGCTCTCACCTTCCTTGCGGCCATGCCCCCCCCCCAACCCTCCTTACACCCCTTTCTCACCGAACTCCCCCACCCCTTTTTTCCATCGATCTCATTATTTGTTGTGTCCCTTGCACTAATCCACGAGCGGGGATCCCGGCATTACCTCTTAACGACCGTCCAATGAGAAGAAATGCCAAACAGAGGTTGACCTCTGAACTCACCCCATTGAAATCTCGTAAACGTTCTCGCAAGACAATTTTCCCTAACAAACATGGCCGAACGACGCAGAATTACGGAGCCGGTTTAGCTCCCTGTGTAACTGTGTTACTTTGCGCACTTTAGCAACTTCCGAAGGCATTCGTTTCGGCACGTCATTCCTGGAAGACATGCGGTTCTCAAACGGGTGCCGTCTGAACCCACTGTGTGATAAAGTAACATTTCATAGAAACATTCGTGAACAACATACTGATATGATCAGAGGTTTTGGCATATGATTCCAAAAGTGGACGATCTGCAAGATTCTCGCATAAAGAGGGGGTGGGTGTGGCGGTGGGAGCTGTTTTGGCAGATGTTCACATCGCTGTCCTTGTTTAGCTTAATCATAAGTTTCATAATATATATAATTTTAAGCTTTAATGATAATTATCAAAAAAAAAGCTAGTAGGAAAAACATCGAAAAGGCCATCAATAAAGTACGCTAAGCATGAGGGCGAAACACACTTTTAAATATTGTGTGTCTTGAAGTTAAGACTGTTGGAGCTTAAAATAACAAGATTTTATTTGTTTCAATGGTTCCGTGCTTGGTTTGGTTCATAAACAAATAAAAGTTATTATAACTACTAGGAACATTACACCTGCTCTCCACATGATAAATTCAGCTTGCCAGCGATCCATTTCAATGCGCTTCTAAGATCTAAGACTATTGTTAAATGACAGTTATTGCTGCAACTGTTACACGACAGTTATTGCTTGAGTTATTACATGACATTTATTGATCCAACCGCTACATGACAGGTATTGATCCAATTGTTACATGACATTTATTGATTTAATTGTTACATGGCAGTTGTTGATCCAATTGTTACATGACATTTATTGATTTAATTGTTACATGACATTTATTGATTTAATTGTTACATGGCAGTTGTTGATCCCATTGTTACATGCCATTTATTGATCCAATAATTACACGAAATTTATTGATCCAATTGTTACATGCCATTTATTGATCCAATTGTTACATGACATTTATTGATCCAATTTTTACATGACAGTTACTGATCTGATTGTTACATGACAGTTATTGATCCAATTATTAAATGACATTTATTGATCCGACTTTTACATGACAGTTACTGATCTAATTGTTACATGACAGTTATTTAAACAATTATTAAATGACATTTATTGATCCGACTTTTACATGACAGTTACTGATCTTATTGTTACACGACAGTTATTGATCCAATTATTACATAATATTTATTGATCCAATTGTTACATGACAGTTATTGATCCAATTGTTACATGAAAGTTACTGCTGCAATTTAAAGACAATGGTTAAGTCAAATTTACATCGAAACAATGTGACAAAGCCCATATGTCCTCAGAGACCTGTCTTGAAAGCAAAAACGAACAAAAAATAAAATGGAAATATACAAGTAATCGAACAATCCTTACAACAAAGTGTTTCGCATGAATCATTTATATGCTTTTCTGTTTGCATTTATGTGATTGTACGTAATTCATCATTTATGTGATTTTAGCACACAAAAAATTTGGTACGGGAATGGCTTTTATAAAATTTAGTGCATATAAAAACGAATAGAATGAAGATGTATTTAAACCAAACAGCTACACAATTAATATCCAAACCAAAAGACGCAAAAAAATTGAGAAAAAGAAAGATTAACGTCCCCCCCCCCTCCTCCACCACGAACTTGAAAAACAGGGGTGGGGATGAAAATATGATCAAATCTGTTGTCATTGGCAACGAGACTATGTGCCTAATTTAAGCTCGATAGGATGACGGGAAGTTTGTCATTCAGCCTTCCGAAGATTTTAACCTACAAAGTAACAAAGCTTATATAAAGGATCTAAAAATAAGCAACAAGATTTTTAAAAAAAAATTCTACTGAATATCCTTGGTGAGACAGAATGGCTGACAAATTCCCCCGGTAAGACAGAATGGCTGACGAATGTTTTGACTTGAAACCCCTTCGTCGTGTGGGGCCTGCCGAGCCAGGTCCTTAAGTTTGCCGTTTTAAAAAAATCAACTTGTAAGACTTTGATAAGACAGCGGTTTGGCATTGTACATTTTGGCTTGAAATAAAATGCTTGAAAATCTGTCATAATGTTGCAAAGTTAAGATCACAAAGTGAAGCCGAGTGAACATAGCTCAAACCCGATTTTTATCTTTCGCAAGAGATTTTTCAAATAAAAATGTTTAAAACTTGTTTGAAGCTAGCAGTGAGCTTATCTCAGTTAATCTCTTCAGGTGAAACAAAAAAGTTAATAATATTAAGGCCGTATGCTTACTTTGCGAATGTTTGGTAGAAATAAAGTTTGTGTGTGATGGATAGAAATGCAATTTGTAAAGGATTGATAGAAATGCAATTTGTAAAGGATGGATAGAAATGCAATTTGTAAAGGGTGGATAGAAATGCAATTTGTAAAGGATGGATAGAAATGCAATTTGTAAAGGATGGATAGAAATGCAATTTGTAAAGGATGGATAGAAATGCAATTTGTAAAGGATGGATAGAAATGCAATTTGTAAAGGATTGATAGAAAGGTAATTTGTAAAGGATTGATAGAAATGCAATTTGTAAAGGATGGATAGAAATGCAATTTGTAAAGGATTGATAGAAAGGTAATTTGTAAAGGATGGATAGAAATGCAATTTGTAAAGGATTGATAGAAAGGTAATTTGTAAAGGATTGATAGAAAAGTAATTTGTAAAGGATTGATAGAAAGGTAATTTGCGTGTGATTGGTAGGAAGGAAGTTTTTGAATCATTGGTAGAAACACATTTTGTGTGTGATTGGTAGAAATATAATTTGTGAATGATTTGGTAGAAATACAGTTTGTGTGTGATCGGTAGAAATACAGTTGTTGAAAGATTTGTAGAAGTACAGTTTTGGAATGGTTGTTAGAAATACAGTTTAAAAAAAAATAATAATTAATTTACAACTCCAAGGAACTCAGGTCTTGAGAACTATATTATAAAAAAAATATTTTGAGAGTTTGGTGACAATGAAAATGGAACAAGGAAAGATGGGGACGAAAATAGACTACCTGAAAAGATATAAGATAAATAGTACACGTTATAGACAGTATGATAAACATCTAATGATATGTAGGGCAGGTAAGTTATAGTTTACGAACAACTCATGATATATACTACAGGTTATTTACAGTATGGCAGAAATCTAATGATATGTTGTACAGGTTATGCACAGAAGGACTGTTAGGTACCTTTATGTTTTTTTTTAAAAATTAATATTTTAAAATTTCTGCTCGTATAATAAAAAATACGTAACAAAGAAATGAGAAAAGCAGTATGTAAAGTAAATGAGACCAAAGCTAGTGATACTAACAATATTTAAGCCAATAATTGTTTTTAATTTTAAAAAAAATAAATTTAAAAACAAAAGAAAACAACGGTATCAACTTACAGCAAGTGAAAAAAAGCAAGCATTTAAAACACAAATATTTATTTACCACGCAATTATATAAAGTCTCGTATAGCATAAATTCGTCCCTCGCTCTCTCTATCGGTCTCGATCTGTCCATGTATATCTATCCGCTAAGAAAGCAGGCAGCGTATATATAGGAACAAAATCAGAACGTTCTAGTACATACATTCTAGAAATCGCGTCACCTAATGACATTCTTTGGAAAAATAGGAGTTATTCGAATGTTTGCAAATTTTTCCCAGCTAAGAAAGGGGTGGGCACGGAAGGAGTGACACAGCACATTCACTCGGTAATGAACAGCCTAACCCATCCCAAGCATGATCAGTAATGAACAGCCTCACACATCCCAAGCATGATCAGTAATGAACAGCCTCACACATCTCACGCATGATCAGTAATGATCAGCCTTACCGATTCCAAGCAAGATCAGTAATGAACAGCCTCACACATCCCAAGCATGATCAGTAATGAACAGACTTACCGATCCCAAGCAAGATCAGTAATGAGCAGCCTAACCCATCCCAAGCATGATCAGTAATGAGCAGCCTCACCCATCCCAAGCTTGATCAGTAATGAACAGCCTAACCCATCCCAAGCATGATCAGTAATGAACAGCTTCACCCATCCCAAGCACGTAATTAAATGTGCAATGCACAAGAAATAATGCTGCTTGCTACAAGAGAGTCGTGTCTCTCCATTCAAAATGAGCGGTCCGAATGGGACCTGCCTGTTTATAGGGCACACAAGGAAACAATGAAGTCAGCCTAACGTCCACGAAAGTGGACACTCGCAGTGCAAAGTGTGTGAGTGTTAGAGTACAGCCAGGGGTTTATCCACAGCTTTGACAGTGACACCCAGGGCATGCGTTTCCTTATTACTGTTAAGTGCCACCTTGCCATAGTAGGATTGACTTATATTTTTGAGCCTTGGGGTCGGCAGTCGTTATTGACTGCACTGTGAGCCATTTGAGAGCTCTCTTCAAACAGCTATCCTAACCTAACATGACATGTGTTATCAACATGTTCAGTAAATAATCCTTAAACTACTAGATGGGACAACACAACCACCTTATATAGAGTGTAAAAGACTGTCCATTCAACATATGAAGCTTTAGTTCAAATATTACTGTCAGGTCGTTCCATAGGACAATCACTCATTGCATAAAAGTTGATCATCTAGATCAGAAGCTCTCAAACTCTGGCCTGCGGGCCACTTGTGGCCCGTCAGCTCCCAGAAAGTGGACCGGGAGGCCTCTATATTTACAATACTATATTTGTTTAATTTAAAAAAAAATCTGTTTACTTCCCTTAGTTACCGAAAAAATAGATATAGTCCACTCATTGAAAAGCTTGGGAACCAATGATCTAGATGTTCTTTTGTACGCATCTGGTGCGTACGTGATCAAGCGCACGACGATGGGAGCAGCGAATGGGAGCGCAGCACGACGCGCAATGAGAGCTGAGCGGACAAGAAACATCCACTCTACGATTATTTTTATAGCTATATAATTGTCTTCCAAAGATTCAAATCTACCATCGTTTATTTCAAAGGGCCCTTCAAGTAAAAGCTGAGAGCCACCAATTTTAAATAACAATAAATTCTGAAAAACCTATTGAAATGTGTGCAAGTTTTTTTTAGGAGATGGAAAAACAAAGTAAAATAAAAATAATATAAACGTCGTTTTAGAGATGAGATCAAGTCATTGGTCTTTGATGGCACCAACGTATGAAGGTTCATCGAGCGATCTCTCTCAACTCGTATTGTACACTGTGTGCTACGTCACACATACAGTTGATCAGAAACTCGGTGTACCAGGCAACCTCCCAAAACTGTCACCAAGTAAGCCATCACTGTCTGTACCAGGTAACCTCCACCCTGCCCCCAACTGATCCACCACCGTTTGCGCCGGGCAACACCCCCTCCACCCTGCCACCAATTAATCCACCACTGTATGTACCAGGTAACCTCCACCCTGCCCCCAACTGATCCACCACCGTTTGCGCCAGGCAACACCCCCTCCACCCTGCCACTAATTAATCCACCACTGTTTGTAGCTTTTAACCTCCACCGTGCCACCAACTGATACACCAGTGTTTGTGCCAGTCAACAACCCCCCTCCACCCTGCCACCAATTAATCCACCACTGTTTGTAGCAGGTAACCCCCACCCTACCACCAATTAATCCACCACTGTTTGTACCAGGTAACATTCCATGAACAACGCTAAGATTTAAAAAAAAATTGTTTACAACTTGATTCACGCCAAATTTCCCCCAGCCAGTAAACAAGCAGCTTTTGGGTCATAAAAACAAACAGCTGCTAAGTTGGGGTTGAAATATCATCATTTTAAACAAGTCATAATTAGATCTTATGAAAAAAAAACTTGGCTGCTAACAAGGCAAAATCACAAAAGCGTGGACATTTTAAGACTTGTGAAAGAATTAGGTTTGGAAAACTGAAAATGGGTAGATGAAAATTGTTTGTCTAGAGAGCTATTTTGTTTGAAATATAAGGCTTTTGCCATCAAGCTATTATGTTCGAGATACAAGACTTTGGCCATCAGCGGTTACGCTTGAAATACAAGACTTTTACCATTACCAAACCACCATGACCACCACTACCAAACCACCATCACCCCCACTACCAAACACACAACTACAACTAGCATATACAAACACCAATATCAGACATAAAGACAGAGACAACTATTCAGCACCCCACCCCCCCACACACACACAAACACGCAGACTGACACACACATCCACATTCACGCAACTATGTAAAACATTTAATGAAAAGACATTTTGTCCTTCACTAACAAACCATTAGTATTAATGTATCAACACAATCACCACAATCCCATCAAACCTTTTCCCTTGTTAATATTCCCCCTAGACATAAATAGTGGCAGTTTAAAACTATACACACCCCAAAAAAATCAGTATTAAACCATAGACACCCTAAGTATCAGTCTAAGACACCCAAAGAATCAGTCTTAAACCTTAGACACCCAATGAATCAGTCTTAAACCTTAGACACCCAAAGAATCAGTCTTAAACCTTAGACACCCAAAGAGTCATCTTAAACCTTAGACACCCAATGAATCAGTCTTAAACCTTAGACACCCAAAGTATCAGTCTAAAGCAGTGGTTCTTAACCTGGGTTCGATCGAACCACAGGGGTTCAGTGAGTCAATCTCAGGGGTTCTGAAGAGGTCCCATAAAACAGATTTTTTTTTCTATTAAGACGGGTTCGGTGAATGCGCATATGAAACTGGTGGGGCTCAGTACCTTAAACAAGGTTAAGAACCACTGGTCTAAGAACATCCAACTTTTTGTGTATTCCCTCGTTGACCCTCAACAAATAAAGTCGTTTAGAAAACGAGGATTTATCATCAGCGTCAGTCAACATTTACATGACATCATCAGCGTCAGTCAACATTTAAATGACGTAACCGGCTCCAGTAAACATTTACATGACATCATAAGCATCAGTAAACATTTACATGACATCATCAGCGTCAGTAACAATTTACCTGATATCATCAGCGTCAGTCAAAATTTACATGATATCATCAGCGTCAGAAAACATTTACATGACCTCATCAGCGTCAGTAAACATTTACATGACATCATAAGCATCAGTAAACATTTACATGAAATCATCAGCGTCAGTAAACAGTTACATGACGTCACCAGCGTTAGTCTACATTTACATGATGTCGAAGGAATAAGAAAGAAAATCAATCAATGAAGAAATGAATGAATCAATCAATCAATAAATAAATGAATCACGATTAAATCCTCTCATGTCAATTAATCAAAGATCTAAACCCTCATATGTGAATTAAATCGTAAACTTAATCCCACATATGTGAATTATATCGTAGACTTAATCCTACATATTTGAATTAAGTCGTAAACTTAATCCCACATATGTGAATTATATCGTAGACTTAATCCTACATATTTGAATTAAATCGTAAACTTAATCCCACATATGTGAATTATATCGTAGACTTAATCCTACATATTTGAATTAAGTCGTAAACTTAATCCCACATATGTGAATTATATCGTAGACTTAATCCTACATATTTGAATTAAATCGTAAACTTAATCCCACATATGTGAATTATATCGTAGACTTAATCCTACATATTTGAATTAAGTCGTAAACTTAATCCCACATATGTGAATTAAATCATAGACGTAATACCACATATATGAATTAAATCGTAGATTTAATATCACATATGTCAATCCACTACGCAAGATCATTTAATCCCCCACCCAATACAATACATCTAACTTTTGCCAAAAACAATTTCTATAATGCAGATTAGATACCAGTAAGTATTACAAAATATTTTAAGCTTCTTAGATAGCTTTTTTAACCTATGTTTTTTTGTTTTTTTTAATTATTTTTTTTAACGGTTACTGATCACAAGTAAATATTTGACTGGTTATTTTGTAATTCATTTTTTTTCCTCCAACATCTCTCCTTCGTTAGTGGATTTGAGCATATTGACGTCATGATACCCAGACAGTTGTGAAAAAGTATGACTGATTTTCCTGCTGGCACCCGGTTTCACTGCCGACAAACCAACTCCCCCAAAAAACAACTGGAAGACGCAATGACCCAGGAGGCCAAGGGAAAGGGTCCGTCCATTAAGCGTAGAGCGTCAGACGCGTCAGGTCAACGACCGCTCAGTGCGCGCAAATACACTCTTCCATTTTTCATCTTTACGACTCGGAGATCTCCTCTCGCTTGTGGGGAGATCGCCTCGCGGTTGTGGGGGGAGCGGGGGGGGGGGAGGCTTAGGCCAACGTTAACGAGGGAACCACGAGGGCCACAGGTAAGTTTTCAAGAGCCAACATTTGTCACAATGGCGTGGGAGTGCTGGAGATAAATTATTTCAAGTATTTTCTTAACCAAGTATTTGAACCTGGGAGTGAGCAGGATGGAGATACCCGTGTTAGGCGGGCTTTTATTAAGGATGGCAGAGTTGTTCCGTGTTTGGTTAATAAGAGGGGAGGCTTTGCGGGAATCATGGGGATTTCAGACGAGAGAGGAGAGAGAGAGTGAGGAAGAGAGAGAGGGGTAGATAGAGAGAGAGAGAGAGGTAGAGAGAGAGAGAGAGAGAGAGAGAGAGAGAGAGAGAGAGAAAAGATAAAAGGAGAGAAAGAGAGAGAGAGAGAGAGGAGGGGGTCTGAGATGGCGGAATAAAATACTAGATCCCGGTTACCTACTTTCATTCTGATTATTTAAAAAAAAAAATTCTTTCTTTTTGAAACTTGATAATGAAAGTCCCAAGTTATTTCGTTGATAAATTAAAAAAATCAGAAATAAGAGAGAGAGAGAGAGAGAGAGAGAGAGAGAGAGAGAGAGAGAGAGAGAGAGAGAGAGAGAGAGAGAGAGAGAGAGAGAGAGAGAGAGAAAAGATAAAAGGAGTGAAAGAGAGAGAGAGAGAGAGGAGGGGGTCTGAGATGGCGGAATAAAATACTAGATCCCGGTTACCTACTTTCATTCTGATTATTTAAAAAAAAAAATTCTTTCGTTTTGAAACTTGATAATGAAAGTCCCAAGTTATTTCGTTGATGAATTCAAAAAATCAGAAATGCCAATCATAACCATCAACACTCGCCAGCTAATAAAATCATCCGACATTTTTAACAGCCTTAAACCTGTACATTTAGATTATATTTTGTTATGTTACTTTTTTTTTCCCGTAGCTAATATCTTGAACTGGGTGGCCGTGGTCGAGGGGGTCTAAACTGAGCCATTCGGAAATCCTAGCAGTCTAATAGTTCAATCGCCATCAAAGCCTAGACAATGAAAAACATGCCCCAGCCAGCACCCCTGATGGATGAGACCCCTTAACCTTGGATGATAACTCATCTAAGAGACTGCAAACTCTGAATTCAAACCCGGAGATGGAGTTCCGCAGGAGGATATCATTGACACAATGAATATTCCGGTAACTTCTACACGAGTTCCAAGCTGTATCATCCACATGTGTTGTTCAATTTGGGTTATCCATGTGCGTGGAGAAAGGCAATTAGCTGTCTAGGGAACCAGCTATAGAGAAATCCCTGGCCTAATAATATCGTCCTGTTAAGTCTCCGACATCGTCAAATTGTGATGGACGGATAACAGAAAAAAAAAAAAAATTGTAATTTTAAGTTATAGCATTTTCAGCTGTGCCATTTTTTCAGGCGAAGATAACCCGTTATGTTTAAAATCGTCGTGTATCCCAGCCTTGGTTAATGGCTATACTGAGTCAGTTCTCAGCCTTGGTCAACCGCCATACTGAGTCAGTTCTCAGCCTTGGTCAGCGGCCAATCGTAGCCAGTTATCAGCTTGGTTAACGACCATACTGAGTCAGTGCTCAACCCTGGTCAACGGCCACATTGAGCCAGTTCTCAGCCCTGGTCAATGGCCATACTGAGTCAGTTCACAGCCCTGGTCAACGGCCATACTGAGTTAGTTATCAGACCTGGTCAATAACCATACTGAGTGAGTTATCAGCCCTGGTCAACGACGATACTGAGCCAGTTATCAGCCCAGGTCAACGGCCATACTGAGCCAGTTATCAGCATTGGTCAACGGCCATATTGAGTCAGATTTCAGCCTCGGTCAACGGCCAATCATAGCCGGTTATCAGCCCTGGTCAATGGCCATACTGAGCCAGTTATCAGCCCTGGTCAACGGCCATACTGAGCCAGTCATAAGTCTTGGTTAACGGCCAAATTGAGAAAGTTTTCAGCCTTAGACAACGGTCAATCGTAGCCAGTTATCAGCCCTGGTCAACGGCCATACTGAGCAAGTTATCAGCCCTGGGCAATGGCCATACTGAGCCAGTTATCAGCCCTGGGCAATGGCCATACTGAGCCAGTTATCAGCCCTGGGCAATGGCCATACTGAGCAAGTTATCGGCCTTGGTCAACAGTCATACTAAGCCAGTTATCAGACCAGGTCAACGGCAATACCGAGCCAGTTCTCAGCCTTGGTCAATGGCCATACTGAGTCGGTTCTCAGTCTAGGTCAACGGCCATATTGAGCCAGTTTTCAGCCCTAGTCAATGGCCATTCTGAGCCAGTTCTCAGCCGCCGTGGTCAATGGCCATATTGAGTCCATGCTCAGCCCTGGTCAATGGCCATACTGAGCCAGTTATCAGCCCAGGTCAACGCCATACTGTGCCAGTTATCAGCCCAGGTCAACGGCCATACTGAGCCAGTTATCATCCCCAGCTACGTGTACAACATTGCCGACAGCAAATTTCATTGTTTTATCTTTCCAGATTTATCATTGTGTTACCCTAAGTAACAATTTTTAATAGCTGCCTTGGAAATACAACTATTTACGTAAGTAATAACATTATTTACTTTAGAAATACAACAATTTACTTTAGACATTAAACGATTTTGATTCAAGGGGTTCCATAGTACTGCCATGTCTTCTCCTAATTATTCCTATTCGTTCTATTAAAAAAAAAATATTCGAAAATTAACATTAAAAAAAAAAATGTTTACTCATGTTTTCAGTGAACACATTTTTAAGATGTAAATGTGAAGCAAACCATCAAACCAGACTACCACACATTCCAATGCAATAGATGGATCAGACTACCACACATTCCCATCAGACTACCACAAATTCCCATCCAATAGATGGATCAGAATACCACACATTCCCATCCAATAGATGGATTAGACTACCACACATTCCCATCCAATAGATGGATCAGACTACCACACATTCCCATCCCATAGATGGATCAGACTACCATACATTCCCATCCAATAGATGGATCAGACTACCATACATTCCCATCCAATAGATGGATCAGACTACCATACATTCCCATCCAATAGATGGATCAGACTACCATACATTCCCATCCAATAGATGGAATAGACTACTGCACCGTCTAATCCAATAGATTCTCCAGGCTACCACCACACATTTCAAAATATTTTTCATCATTTCTGGTAGAGATAATGCGATAAAGAGCAGCGCTATTCTCCGGTTGGTCGAACATGAGTTACCCGAGAAACTGGATTTTGCAGTTGTGATCTAACGACAAGGGTGTCGTAAGGATACCTGGCACCCTTGGGGGGGGGGAGGGGGGTCTTATTATCGGCTGTGTTTATTGATAGCTGATAATCGTGTCATGTGAGTCAATTTTTCAATGATGATCAATTAAAAATAGCGATTCACGTTTATTTCCCAAGGGCGCCCCTCCCCCCCTGGGTGTAAGACAGACCCCTCCCAACTTCCATGATTCTCCACCGCTATACTGAATGCTTATCCCCCCCAAGGAAACAGAAGAAAAAATAGAACACCCATGAGTTTTCTTCGATTTAAATGAAACATTTGAACGGCAATGACACATTTATGATGGATGTTATGGTTGGCTAGCAACCCTTATGTTTTGTTATAGGGGTGTGACGCTTGTGGTAAAGTCAGAAGAGAATTGTTGGCAAGACTTTAGCTGCCGACTTTCTTTTTTTGTTTTACAGTCATTAGCTGATGTTGAGATTTCAGGTGATCCTAAAGTTTCCTTCAATCGCCTCCCCTTGATTTGTGGGGAGGCGGTTATCGCCCCCCCCCCTGCTTCCTGCCACATGATGACACAGTGACGCTGTTTATCGTTCTGGCTGAATGCTGCAAAACCAGGAGCTGTCTTGGTCGAAAATATAGAGGGATGGTGTTACAGCCTGGGAGTGGGGGAACGGTGGTAGGGGGGGGGGGG
>CAXITT010000277.1:843432-867751 GCA_964033795.1 Lymnaea stagnalis
TGTTATGTGTAGAGCGTTGTTGTCATGTTTGATAGGGAAAAGATGTTCGTTAGAGATTGTATGTGCAGCCGTATCGTTTGTGTGAGAGTGTTGTGACGTAATTGTGTAATGGGAAGTGACGCGTTAGTTTTCGTTGTGGTTAGAGAAGAGTGATGGCGGATGTGCTACATTGACTGTTGTGGATTGAATACTGTTAATTGTTGTGCTGAGAGAATTGATGGGGAATATACTGGCAGAAGTGTTTGGATTGGTATGTTGATTAATATTTGGTTGGAGTGATTTATTATCAAATTCTGAAATTATACATCAAGTCTTGTTCATCGAGTAGTGATAAATAAACTTTCGTTTACAACAAACCGGTTGCTGTTTGTTGCATTGGTGACTGTTTGTGTATGGTGTGCTGCTGAACGGAGTGCAGTGAAAGACTTGACCATACAGAAGAAACGCTTCGCGACACCTGCCCAGGCATGATGAGCACTCTTGCCAGTTGGTCGTCTCTGTGCTAACGTACGACAGAGTGTCGATCTTTCAAACGTGGCCAGGAATGTAGAGCACACCTGCCAGTCGGTCTTCTCTGTGCTAACGTTAGTCAAAATGTAAATCTTTTAAACCTGCCCAGGCATTATGAGCACTCTTGCCAGTTGGTCGTCTCTGTGCTAACGTACGACAGAGTGTCGATCTTTCAAACGTGGCCAGGAATGTAGAGCACACCTGCCAGTCGGTCTTCTCTGTGCTAACGTTAGTCAAAATGTAAATCTTTTAAACCTGCCCAGGCATGATGAGCACTCTTGCCAGTTGGTCGTCTCTGTGCTAACGTACGTCAGAGTGTAAAGCGATAGCAGAGAGTTCAAAGCGGGGTACAATAAAACTTCAACATCAATTTTATTTACCGTATGGTTAGTGTCCTGAGTTGTGTTTGATCACTGGTTACAATAATTCATTTGTTACAAGAAGTGTTGCATTTCAAACTCTGATGAAATCGTAGTCAAACGACAGTACGGATTGCTTGTCCACAACGACGCCCCTCCCCCTTCGACCAGCCACCACGATTCCCCCTTCCCTCTCTCTACACTATCCACTCTTCCATACCGCCTCCCCTAAGACCAACCATCCCTCTACACTACCACGACTCCCCTAAGACCAACCATCCCTCTACACTACCACGACTCCCCTAAGACCCACCATCCCTCTACACTACCATGACTCCCCTAAGACCCACCATCCCTCTACACTACCATGACTCCATTTAGACCAACCATCCCTCTACACTACCACGACTCCCCTAAGACCAACCATCCTTCTACACTACAACCCATTCTTCAGTATTCATAATTTCTTGCAGTAAAAGTCTATTCCACTAGGGACTCAAAACCTCCCCCGCCACATACTTCACCACAACCACATATCCTCACACACACAAACCCACACACGAACCCACTCAAGAATCCACACATACTTACATATTCTCACACACACACATCGACGCAAGCAAACACGCACGCATACTCAATCCACACACAAACTTTCACATCCGTACACACACACACACACTCACGCACCACCGACACACACCAATCAACATATACACATACACACACACACAAGTCCCATCCCACACACACAAGCAGTGATGTAGCCTTCACTTCCATCCATTTGCCTAATGTCTGTGAAGCTCTCGCTCCAGCTATTGTCTTCCCCTGACGGGACAAATTAGATCAGCTCCAAAAATGCTCCGTGTTCCTTGGGCCACCCATTTTGAGCATTGGTGTGTGGGACTTGTGCTGTGTGGTGTGAAGTGTGTATGGGATGTGTGTGGTGTGATGTGTGTGATGTGGTGCGTGTAGCATGTTGATTACGGTGTGGGGGGTGTGTCGGGTTTGTGTTGCTTGGTGGGTGGGGTGTATGTTGTGGTGTGGGGTGGGGTGTGTGGTGGGGTGTATGTTGTAGTGTGGGGTGGGGTGTGTGGGACTTGTGTTGTGTCGGGTGAATGAAGTTGCGAGAGAACATGATCAAGCTACATTTTAATGTGTCAGTCCCTGTTAAGCCATATCAAGGACTTTTTCTATTACAATAGTGTCGTGATTAATACATCACCTTGAACTATTTAGGAAAAATCGATATTCATGATGTTCAAAATTTGCGATGAAGCTAATTACAAGTCCCTGTCATGTGACTGACGCCATCGTAGCGTTTCTTAGGAAAGGGATCTCGGCTTACGCCACTGTAAATGACGTCATGGTAGCGCTGTATATGTCATTGAAAAAAGTATTTCTGATACTTAATGGTTAGTGAGGCTGAGCCCTATAGAATCCGACTCCTGGATATCCCGCCACACACCCGTTCCTCAATCCTGTGGATGGAAATTATCCAAGGAGAAAGTAAATAAATTTAAATGTATTCATCTATCCCCGTCTGATTATAAAATATTCCTTAAATGGGACATTGCATCGCTTACTCGCGATATTCATATCTCCTTGGTGATGTCCGTTACATATATTCCTATTACGCAGCAGAGGAGAATATGTGGTCAATGGGGTCAGAATTGTGAAGTTTTCGGACATATTTTAGGAATGGATAACTCCGTCGGAAAGTCCATGTCTATATCTCAAGTCATCTCCCATCATCTGGGCGCCTTGCTAAGTACTGCACCGACTGACCCTCGTTACTGTTGGACCGTCGATGGTGTGAAAGAGCTCTTCACAGAACCAACCAACCATTGTCAAGTTCTGAACCCAAACCATTGCCGTCCCCCAGCAAAGACGTAGCACCAAAATAAAAAATGTGAAGATCTGAAATGAAATCTGAAGTGAGCGCACCGCAACACGCACACATGCACACACAAATAATCAACTTATGGAGAATACACCACACATCCCTCACAGACACACACACTCACTCACACCTTAAAACAGTTTCCACTCTCTCTCCCCCCCCCCCCAACCCCTCTCCCTGGACCGGTCGTGCTATTTGAATAAACCAGGGTGCATTAGACGATTGCGCCGTACACCAAAGGGAAACACGCACACAAGCACACACAAATAATCAACTTATGGAGAATACACCCCACATCCCCCACAGACACACACACTCCCTCACACCTTAAAACAGTTTCCACTCTCTCTCCCCCCCCCCCCAACCTCTCTCCCTGGACCGGTCGTGATATTTGAATAAACCAGGGTGCATTAGACGATTGCGCCGTACACCAAAAGGATGTTACGCTGATGAGGTGCCGCATGTTGATAAGGTGCCGCCGCTCACTGGGGGGAGGTGCAACGCGTTGGTGTGGTGCTTCAGTTTGACGTCCAGACGAACGGCTCTGCTTGTTGACGTGCACACATTCACATCGTGACGACGTACGTGAACATTGACACAATGGCAAAGTTGGTAGAGACACTTTGGGTTGAGCTTGTGACAGACGAAATGGTCTACTTGATGTAAACTTACTCCGGCAAGATGGAGGCACTTATCAACTACTCGCTTGTATCCCTAGTAGAGTCGGAGTCAACTCGTCACAGCAAGCCCAGGTTTGGCTCGAGGGGACAAACCTTCATTTACAACAACTCAATTTACTCATTCTTTTCTTTAAATACTTTACATAAACTTCGCTTTTGTTCGTGGGATTGTGGCAAAATCTTCGGACGGCTAATCGACCGACTTCAAGTCATCCTATCGAAATGAACTTTGCTATGTAGACTCGCTGCCGATGACAACGCATTCTGTCATATTTTCAGCCCCAGTGCAGTTTTCTATGGGCCTTGTATTTGTGACGTATTTGGGTTTAAATATATATTTAGTCTTTAAGGTTTTACATGCAGTCAGTTTGATAAAGACCCTCACCATACCAAAAACCAGTTGCTACAATCACATAAATAGTAAATCGAATACAATCTCATAGATGCAAACAAAAATGCGTAGATAGAGGATTTTTAAGAAAAAAACTTTGTTATTAGTGGTTGTTTAATTAAATTCAATTTAAAGAAAATAAATGACTATTCTTCGTTGATACAATTCAAAGCCCCCAATACTCGGCACTTTGAGAAGCATTGCTTAGTAAGCCGAAATCAGTTTAACATTTCGAGTTTTTAAACTATTCATTAAAGTATATCTCGTGTTTCTTTGGGTTTTGTTTAGTTGTTTGATTGTTTTTTGTTCGTCTGTTGTCTTTTTTGGTCATTCGCATTTTTCTGACAATAACTTTAGTCAAGATTCATCAGAAGCCAATCTCATATGGCATCGTGTGCTACACCAAGACGGCCGAGCACATCCGACTTCAGCCAACCATTTCACTTCCGTTAGCTTTCACGCCCGGGGTGTCTGACGGCAAGGGGCTTACGGTGAGTACAGTTTAAGACGCCCTGTGTTAGCTCCGTCAGGGACAAATTGGACTGAATAATCTTGCTTTATCGAGACCCGCGTCCTGTCCAGGGGACTGTTGGTGACAGTAATCGAAAGTCGTATTCGTTTGACGGTATTCGGTAGCCCAGCAGTAGCTGCTCTCTCGTGTTGATGGTGGCGGATTGTGGAGTCAGTGTGTAGGCATTGTCATTATTCACGGAGTATATTTTGGTGTGGGTCTGTGAAGGAAGCTGTTGGAGGATGGACCGTGTGTTGATGTGGTGTTGTTCAAGGGAGTGAGGCGAGAAGAGGGGGTGTGAGGAGCGAAGCGGAGGGTGTGGGGGACAGAGGATGAAACGTGTGAGTTGAGAATGGAGGGGTGCCGGACGTTGATTGATGAGTCTGGTGACTGTTGTGAGGGGAGACGGGTTATGTGGGGCGTGAACGACTAAACGTGAGGTGCGAGGAGATTAGGCGCTAGTGGGGGTGATGAGGAGAGGAGAATGTGTGAAATTGGGGAGCGACTGAATAGGTGAAATTGACTGAGGCTCATTGTTATGGGGTAAGGTGAGAAATGATGGAATACTATGGGAAGCGATTTGATAAGATGGGAAGTGATGGGATAAGATGGGGAGTGATTTGATAAGATATGAAGCAATGGGATAAGATGGGGAGTGATTTGATAAGATGGGAAGTGATTGGATAAAATGGGGAGAGGTTGGATAAGATGGGAAGTGATGGGATTAGATGGGAAGTGATTTGATAAGATGGGAAGTGATGGGATAAGATGGGAAGTGGTTTGATAAGATGGGAAGTGTTTTGATAAGATTGGAAGTGATGGGATAAGATGGGAATTGATGGGATAAGATGGCAATTGATGGGATAAAGTGAAAAATGATGGGATAAGCTGGGAAGTGATGACGTAAGGTGGGAAGTGATGGGGTAAGATTGGAAGTGGTTTGATAAGATGGGAATGGAATGGATACGATGGAGAGTGATGGGGTAAGGTGTGAAGGGATGGGGTAGGATGGGGTAAATGGGAAGGGATGGGGTAAAATGAGTAGGGATGGGGTAAGATGGGAAGGGATAGAGTAAGGAATGATTTTTAACAAAATCTCTTTTTCATTTAATTCACGACTTGTTTCCGGTTGCTGAGACAATTATTAATCTCAAGAGCACGCCTCTTACTTGACGCCCCTGATTGCCTCGCGTTTCTGATGCACGCCTCTGACGTGCCTGCTGCCCTCCTGCCCTCCTGCTATTAAACTCACATCCAATCCTCCAGCATAACAGAGATTAAAGCGCGGAGCCACACAATGGACTCGTCCGATCAAACGCAATATTAATTGCTCACTGAAACATCTCAAAACTCTAATGGACCCGTCCATTAAAGATACATACAAAACACATTACAGACACTTTTGTTTTCTCACTGTCTTAAAAAAAAACACAAAGGTTTGTAAACCTGTAGGAACACGCAAAACGGTATTATCATAAACAGGAAATGACATCATATTTAGTCCAGATGCGGGCAACATGTTTTGTAAAGCGCGCTACAGAAACCGTGTTGATCCTGACAGGTGACCTCCCATCCACTTCCCTCCCCAGAGATGCGACCGTCTTTAGGATGTGAAAAAAGTTGGGGTTGGGGGGGGGGTGTTAAGATGGGGCAGTCAATGGATTCAATCAATAAGAAACAAAAATAGATTTCTATGGTATATAAAGAGTGCTACCAGTATTTATTATAAGTCTCAAGAACCCTATTAATGAAATGTGACCTATTCACAACTATACTTAGTGGTCTCCCTGCAAACGAAGTTTTCAAGAACAAAACAAAAACAACAAAAAAACGTCAATTTAAATGTTAAGATAACGACCCATGAAACCGTATTAAATTCCCGTATATTTCAAACATGTAGGCATTTTTAAACTGATGCTATCACATGAAGATACTTTTTTTTTTTTTTACAGTTTCGACCAGAGTCAGAACACCAAAATTCTTTTAATAGAATTGCGTCTAGACAAAAATCAGTGATTACAGGTGTTTCGGTAAGAGTGACAAAGATCGATCGTGTTGCTTACAATATACGCCATCTTGAACGACGTTCATTATTAACTGCATGAAGTGGGACGGAGACCTTATATGATTACCCTTAAGATAGGCTGGAAACACCTCAGACAAAATTGAATCAGATGACATGAATAAAAAAAAAAGAATGGGAATTGAAAACCAGTTGAACGCCTGCGAGACGATTGTTCTACCCAGCGTATCACCGATTTAGAGAAAGTTCATCTGATTAGAAAATGTGTAGCCGAGATTTATGTGAATTTGAATGACGTCTTTGTGATATATCGATGCGTCTTGAGTGTGAGATGATTCTAAATGTCGCCATGAAGATGATTCTAAATGTCGCCCTGAAGATGATTCTAAATGTTGCCATGAAGATGAATCCTCTTTACGCGAAATAGTTCCCTATCGGGATCACTCGGGGTGTGCATCTATTGATGACGTAAAAAGTAGATTTCAGTGAAGAATCTTTCCAAGATTCCTTTAAAAAATGTATATAAAAAGACAAAGTTAACAATGTTGTACAAAGTGACAGGTGGGATATTTATTCTGATTCTACTGTGCTGTCCGACAACAAATTTCTTGAAATATACCCTAATTGTTCATTTAGAAATGACGATTCCATAACTTTTCATTCCTAACTTGAACATTCATTAAAGTTTATTTTTTACTTGATTATTCATTAACTGTTCATTTCTTACTTGAACTACCCACTAATTATTCCTTTATGTCTGGCACTGTCACTAATTTCTCATTTATGACTGGAGAGATGTCAACTAAATTTCTCATTTATTATTGGAGAAATGTCCTCTGTTTTATCATTTATGACTGAAACTATCCACTAGTTTTTCATTTACGTCTAGAACTGTCAACTAATTTCTCATTTAGGACTGAAACTATCTACTAATTTCTCATTTATGACTGGAACTATCCACTAGTTTTTCATTTACGTCTGGAACTGTCTACTAATTTCTCATTTAGGACTGGAGAACTGTCCTCTAATTTCTCGTTTAGGACTGAAACTATCTACTAATTTCTCATTTATGACGGGAACTGTCCACTAATTGCTCATTTAGGACTGGAATTGTCCACTAATTTCTCATGTATGACTGGAACAGTCCACTAATTTCTCATTTATGACTGGAACAGTCCACTAATTTCTCATTTAGGACTGGAAACTGTCCACTCATTTATGACTGGAACAGTCCACTAATTTCTCATTTAGGACTGGAAACTGTCCACTAATTTCTCATTTATGACTGGAACAGTCCACTAATTTCTCATTTATGACTGGGTACTGTCCACTAATTTCTCATTTATGACTGGAACAGTCCACTAATTTCTCATTTATGACTGGGTACTGTCCACTAATTTCTCATTTAGGACGTGTTTTTTTGTTCAGTCACAGAGATCACCAAAAGGTCAAGGTCATGCAGTTCGGTTTCTCCCCACCAGTTCCATTCCAAGGCCATTGTTTGGTACGTTCAGATTGTAATAGGACCCGACGTTTGAACACTGCCCAGCATGCCCTCGTGTCAGTTCTTTCATCCACCCGGCCATTAGTCGCTTTTATCACGTGGTGTTTGATGTGACCCCGACCAGGAGCACATGACGATAACAAAGGTAAGAGCATAAAAAGCGGACATTAAGAAAATCTGAAACAATAGTTCCAACGGGCTTGACGTCACACACAGGACTGGACGGACTTGATTTTTTTTTTTTCGGAAAAGGGGGGGGGGGGTTGTATCCGTGGAGAGACCTGACGTACGGACTTGACGGACGGACTTGACGGATGAGACACTGAAATCTTTTAAAATAATACGTTCAACTGATTGATGGATGAAAATGCCAGCTGCTCACCAACCAGGTCCCATTTTTATGATGCTCCAGGACCCAATCTCACACTCAACGCTTAGGGATCAAGACTTATAATTTAAGGACCAAACCATACACTAACTGACCCAATACTTTACACTCAAGGACCAAACCTTACACTTAAGTCCTCACATTCAACACTCCAGAACCCAACCTAACACTTAACGCCTCACATTCAACATTCAAGGACCCAACCTTACACTTAAGTCCTCACATTCAACACTCAAGGACCCAAACTTACACATAAGGCCTCACATTTTACACGTAATGTCTCAAGACTTTACACTTAAGGAACCTATCTTAGACTAAGACTCAGGGAGCCCTAATCAATTGAGATTATGAATAAAAAAAGACGACAAAAAAAAAATTTAGATTTCAGTTGTTACAAACATAACCCTCTTTTTATTGTATAATAGGATTCGACTTCTGAAAACCTTTGACATCTGACGTCACGACTAATTTTCTTAGACGGCAACCGAATGTTCGAGAACGTCTGACTTCTTGATAATCCAAACAGACAATGACTTTTTACGTCTCTGGTCACTGAGTGCACAGACATTGATTTCTCGATTTAGTGGTTTCACTTTAACCGCCAGCAAATGACCATAGTCGGACAGGTCAAGGCCGACCCCCCCCCCTAAACATGTCAGGTCTACTTTGGTCAGCACGAGTTGGTGTGACCTACTTTGACTTAAGGGCAATGACCAAAATTGTCGGAGGCTAAGCGGTAAAGCGATTTTGATTTCTAATAAGCGTTATGTCCCCTGAGTAAAGGAGAGCAGCTTCCGCTTTCATAACCTCAGCAGCGGGAGGTAGTCTTTGCGCATATACTTTTCGATTTGGGTACAAACTTTGTTCGACTCCGAATCATAACGAAATGAGACTAAAAAGATGAAAAGTTATTTAAATGTGTGGATTAAATGTGGCAGCCTGACATGGATGATTAAAATCTACTCTAGAATACTTCGAATTTGGTAGTTCCAACACGGTTGTGTAAGACACGTTTCCTGGGGGTGAGCTCAAATCTGGTGTGTGTATTCGGCCTAAATTTCTGGTCGTAGGAGTGCTAAGAAATAGGCGTTTTCCTGGAGCAAGGCGATCTTCAAGTTATAAGTGTACTTCATGCTTGTCACCCTCTTAATATGAAAACTTCCATAATGCTTTAAGATATTGTACTTCCAGAAAGGTATGCATTAAGATAATGTACTTTCAGAAAGGTATGCATTAAGATAATGTACTTCCAGATAGGTATGAATTAAGATGGCGTACTTCCAGATAGGTATTCATTAAGATAATGTGCTTCCAGACAGGTCTGCTTTAAGATAACGTACTTCGAAATGCGTCTACTTCAAGCAGATGTTCTTGTAAACGCATGTACTTATGAGTGCATGTAATTTAAAATACACTCAACTCCAAGAGATTACTTATTTATAAACACATGTACTCCAAGATAGTTGAACGTTACTATATTTGTATTCTAGGCGGCGTTAACTTTCAAGGTCAATCCTGTTTGTGCTACAGGTGCACTTAATCCACAACGTACCTCAAACAATATTGACAACTCCCTTACAGAAATGTACTATCAAACAATATTGACAACTCCCTTACAGAAATGTACTATCAAACAATATTGACAACTCCCTTGAAGAAATGTACTATCAAACAATATTGACAACTCCCTTACAGAAATGTACTATCAAACAATATTGACTACTCCCTTACAGAAATGTACTATCAAACAATATTGACAACTCCCTTACAGAAATGTACTATCAAACAATATTGACAACTCCCTTGCAGAAATGTAC
This sequence comes from Lymnaea stagnalis, assembly GCA_964033795.1. NCBI lineage: Eukaryota > Metazoa > Mollusca > Gastropoda > Lymnaeidae > Lymnaea > Lymnaea stagnalis. The sequence continues at coordinate 853,519 of CAXITT010000277.1, forward strand.
TATCAAACAATATTGACAACTCCCTTACAGAAATGTACTATCAAACAATATTGACTGCTCCCTTACAGAAATGCACTATCAAACAATATTGACAGCTCCCTTACAGAAATGTACTATCAAACAATATTGACTGCTCCCTTACAGAAATGTACTATCAAACAATATTGACAGCTCCCTTACATAAATGTACTATCAATCAAACAATATTGACAGCTCCCTTACAGAAATGTACTATCAAACAATATTGACAGCTCCCTTACATAAATGTAATATCAATCAAACAATATTGACAGCTCCCTTACAGAAATGTACTATCAAACAATATTGACAGCTCCCTTACAGAAATGTACTATCAAACAATATTGACAGCTCCCTTACAGAAATGTACTATCAAATAATATTGACAGCTCCCTTACAGAAATGTACTATCAAACAATATTGACAACTCCCTTGCAGAAATGTACTATCAAACAATATTGACAACTCCCTTGCAGAAATGTACTATCAAACAATATTGAAAACTCCCTTACAGAAATGTACTATCAAATAATATTGACAACTCCCTTACAGAAATGTACTATCAAACAATATTGACAGCTCCCTTACAGAAATGTACTATATCAATCCCTCGCCAACAACATTGACAGCGACGGGGCGGGGGGGGGGGAAGCTCAATAACAAATCGACAAGCGGGATTTTCGGAAATACAGAAATGTACTATCAAACAATATTGACAGCTCCCTTACAGAAATGTACTATATCAATCCCTCGCCAACAACATTGACAGCGACGGGGCGGGGGGGGGGGCAGCTCAATAACAAATCGACGAGCGGGATTTTCGGAAATGTGATGATATCACTATCCCGCATCTTTAAAAAAAAAGTAGCGATGAGGTGACGTCATCAATAACGCAATATCACTTGCGGCACCGGCTATTTTGCGGCACCGAAAATACTGATTTGAATTGGAAAAATAGCTTGTTAAGACTCCAGCTCTAGTAAAAAAAAATAAAAAATCCACGTTTGAATATTTTTTTTTTTGAAACAGTTTTTGAGCCTAAGAATCCCACCAACTGTGACCCATGAACAGTGAGTTGGTAAGGGGCCGCAATCAAAGTGTACGGAGGCACTGCGGTTACCGTTCCTACTGCCTCCCTTGTTGTCCATAAACATGAGCTGAAGTTTTCAAAGCTTTAGACTTTCAACCTCGGATCTTTACGAGTTTCAATTTTCCTGGAAGTCTCTGTTGAAGTTCACATCCAAGAGGAAATGTTATTGTTTAATCTGACCATAATAGCTCCGGCCATGGTGTGTGTGTGTTTGTGTGTGTGTGTGTGTGTGTGAGTGGGTGTGTGTATTTTTGTTTTGTTTAGTTTTTTTTTTTTTTTTTTTGTGTGTGTGTGTGGGTGTAGGGGGTTTTTGTGTGATGGCCCAAATGGAAAAAAAAAAAAGGTTTTTTTTTTAAAATTTTTTTTTTTTTTTTTTTTTTTTTTTTTTGTGTGTGTGTTTGGGTGTAGAGGGCTTGTGTGTGAAGGCCCAAATGGAAAAAAAAAAAAGATTTTTTTTTTAAACGTTCAATTTTGTTCAAATATCTCTTGGCTATCATCGGAACTAGATTACTGACGCTGGGAGGTTCAACGAGGACATGCGAAACCAGGTTTTAGACAAAGATCTGAGCTGGCTTTGTACAAGCTTGACATCAAAAGAAATTTATTTTACATTAACATTTTTCATTTATTAAATAGTTTTACATTATTCTTTAACATTGTCTTCTGAGGATTATATAATTTAACTGCAAATTTTACAAAAAAAAAAAAAATTAATTAAAAATTGCGGCATCGCCTGGTCATTCTTTTTTTTTCAGTTGACGTATTTTTAATTATATTCTTACTCTCTCAGAAACCTTGACCACACAACCCAGGCCTTTTGCTTCAAATCACTTTGTGTCCGATTTCAGAGATTGGGAATGTCCCATTTCAGAGATTGGGAATGTCCCATTTCAGAGATTGGGTACGTGCCATTTCAGAGATTGGGTATGTCCCATTTCAGAGCTTGGGGATGTCCCATTTCAGAGATTGGGAATGTCCTATTTCAAAGCTTGGGGATGTCCATTTCAGAGTTTGGGTATGTCCCATTTCAGAGATTGGGAATGTCCTATTTCAAAGCTTGGGGATGTCCCATTTCAGAGTTTGGGTATGTCCCATTTCAGAGATTGGGGATATCACATTTCAGAGATTGGGTATGTCCCATTTTAGAAATTGGGGATGTCCCATTTCAGAGTTTTGGGATGTCACATTTCAGAGATCATGTATATCCCATTTCAGAGATTGGAGATGTCCCATTTCAGAGATTGGGGATGTCCCATTTGAGAGATTGGGATGTCCCATTTGAGAGATTGGGGATGTCCCATTTCAGAGATTGGAAATGTCACATTTCGGAGATCATGGATGTCCCATTTCAAAGATTTAGGATGTCCCATTTCAGAGATAGGGAGTGTCACATTTCGGAGATCTGTGTTAGTCACTTCCCAGCACCTCATCGGCACCCTCTTACCCCAACACCCAGCTCCTTGTGATCGGTGACGTCATGAGATCACCGATGCATGATGATATCACAAGACATGAGCTTGCAAATAGTCCGGCTTTTAGTCCCGGCTAATGCCGCCTTTGTCCGCATCATTAATCCATGGATATCGTCTTTCCAACGCTCACCGGCCAGAGATTGGTTTTGCTAATGGTCAAACCGACTCGCATTTCCTGTTACAGGTCGGCTTGACCTTCGCATAGCTCTAATGACTGTTCTAACACTCAAGGTAATGCTGGCATTGAAATATTTAGACGCATTAATCACTATTGATCTCACATGGTGTAAAAATGCAAGCCGTTTACTTCAAACAGAAACACACAAGAAATGAGTATCTGATCCTAGGCCCTAGAATAAATGAAAACTACGTGGATATGTAAAGATATCCTCATTCTCGTGTTGTTTCTGTTTGAAGTAACCAACCGACGCCATGTTCTTTGATTAGTATCTATGGACAGGCCGACCAATGGGAATTCGTAAATTGATAAGCTGATTCTAATGAAAAGTAAACAAAATTTTGGTTTCAGGCAAATGAAAGAATTGACGAAGTTGTTCCAGCGTAATAATTTTAACACTAGGTTTACCTGCAAATAGCACCATGCCTGCAAATAGCACAACTTTTGCTTCGGTCCAAAGGGTTTGAGTTGTATCCAGTTTTCACTGCTTATAGAATAGTGCCGGTAAATCACATTAATGGTGGCCAGTCCAAAAAAACTTTAGATATTTAAATGTGCGATACTTGAGTTCATGTTTTGTCAAGTAACTTTACTAGATGGGAAGTTCACACCGCCAATGTTTGGCGGGCTCTATCTAGTATTATATTAAAACTCTGGTTGGGCCGAATGAGTCATGGCGGTGAGTTGGATTAGACTTAGGGCTGAGTGAATCCTAGTGCTGAGTTACATGCGTATCACGACCGAATTAGTTGTGGTGCTTCCACCTACATTCATCTACTATTGGATGAAAATTATTTATTTTTTAAAAACTTTTTTTAAATATATATTTATTTAGTCCCACTCGTTTGTATTAAAATGATAATCTATAAAATGATGGACAAAAAAGACGATTATTTATTTTTGTAAACATTGAATGCTTTAAAAAAATCTAAGTTGAAGTGACGTAGCCAGACAACTAAAAAGTAGATCTGAGCTCACCCACCCACCCGTTCACTCAACGCAGCAGACGCGGTCAACCACGGCGTTTTTGAGCGACCGTGGCAACCAGCCTCCCATACCCAGGTTTTCTTGTCCAGCCATTCACCAGAACTGTCAATTCTTTTATACGTGAGAGCTATTTTTTATGAATTAGAAATATTTTTTTAGTATAATTATAAAGCCATGAAGTTAGCGTTTATTGGCATTCTTATTAAGTGCGTGACTGGAGGGCATAATTTTGTAAAATGTTCAGCCCCACCCCCATGGCTCAATATTTCATTTTATAAAAGGATTTCTACCAAGAACTTTGTGATTCAGGGGTGGATTAACTAACATTTATTTTAATAATTAAAAAAAAAAAAATTTTCATTAAAAAAAAACACGCTGAGCTGGGAGGACTATCTTACCAAAGACCCTCTTTACTTTTTAAATACTTTATATTAATTTCGCCTTTGTGCCCATGTTTTGTTTGTGGTGGCTATTTCTGGCAAATTCTTGTGAAGGCTACTTGACCCACTTCCCGTCATCCCATCGAGCTCAACCTTGGCACATAGTCGCGCAGCCGATGATAATACATTGTATCGAATTTTCAGGCCCAGCCCCAAAACCCAGAAATCAGTTTTTCCTGTGTTTCAAAGGAAAGATGAATGAAATATGATTTTTTTTTCAATGGGTGCGTGTCTTGGTGTGGAGATTAATTGTGTAGCTGCTGCTATGTGCTTTGTACTTGTGACGTATTTGGGTTTAAATTTATCTTTCGTTTTTGGTGGGGGGTTTTTTTGTGTGGTTTTACATGCACTTAGTTTGATAAAAACCATTCCCAGTTCAGTTGCTACAATCGCATAAACAATAAATCACGTACAATTAAATACATGCCTTTGCTAATTACCGAAAGTTCAATAAACGGACCGTCGATCTGTCTATATAAATTCAAAGAATAAAACACACACCAAAGGGATGGCGGACTATATTAATTCTTAATTCATGGGCTTCCATTTTTTCTTTCTTTAAGTTGGGGAAGTTAGACATATAAAATATTTAGATGCAGGTAAGAGATTAAAAAGAAGAAGCTTTTAATGGATTTCAATAGAAAAATACTTTCTTCCGTTTTTTTTATTTATTTCTTGCTCTTGTATGTGTTCAGCCATCATGTTTGGAAAGTTTATTCGTTGAGTTAGGTCAGCACTTTCTAATGTGGGTACTTAAACATTGTTGTTACAGAGAGCGTCCAGTTTGTTGGTGGGGAAGTAAGAGTCAATGGATGACGGGCTTGACCCGTATGGGGAATCGGCTGAAGTGAGTGGGGATGGTGCAGGAAAGCTGTTGTGGAGGAACGGGTGAAATGAGGTTACATAAGAAAGAGTAGGAGACTCATTGTTTTGGTTAAGGGGAAAGGGTTGGGGGGGGGTAGATTGGAGGATAGACTTGAAGGGGAGATGTGTAATGCCTGGTATTTGGGGATACAATGCATGGGCAATTTTGTGAGACACTAGTTATAGCAGACCATATGAAACAAAAGGGATTGGTGTACCATATGAAACAACAGGAATGGTGTACCATATGAAACAACAGGAATGGTGTACCATATGAAACAACAGGAATGGTGTACCATATGAAACAACATGTACGGGGGAATATGTTAAACAACAATTGTGCGAGCCATCTGAAAAAAAAAAGTTTGGGGCTATCTTAAAACATCAGCGAGCCATGTTAACTGTCTAATGTAACGCCCAATGTTAAGGGTATAATATAATGCCCCATAGAGACCGACCGAAAGTGATTTTCTGATTTCGGCCGAAGCCGAAAGTAGGCCGAAAGTTTAAAATGACTTTCGGCCGAAACCGAAAAAAGGCCGAAAGTTAAAAATGACTTTCGGCCGAAACCGTAGCCCAAACCGAAAATGAAATATTTAGATATTTTGAAATTCGTTCCAGCATACAGTCTGCATACATCGAAAATGATGGGGGAAATTATAAATATTTACATTCTTTTCATTAAAAAAATAAGATAATCGTGAATATTAATAAATAAATATCTTCTAAAGGGGTCTCAAACTCGCGGCCCGCGGGTCATTTCTGACCCGCAAGACGATACGATCGCTTAGTTTGTTGTTAAAGATCGTTAACTTTTTTTTAAATGATCGCTTTATTTGTTCTTAAAGATCGGTTAGTCTGTTCATATAGATCGCTTAGTTTGTTGTTCAAAATCGTTTATTTTGTTTTTTAAGATCGCTTAGTTTGTTTGTAAAAATAGGTTAGTTTTTGTTTAAAGATATTTTAGTTTGTTCTTAAAGACCATTTAGTTTGTTCAAGAAAGATCGCTAAGTTTTTTCTTAAAGACGGCTTAGTTTGTGTTATTAAAAGATCATTTAGTGTGTTCATAAAGATCGCTTAGTTCGTTCTAAAGGATCTTTGCTTTTGTTCTTAAATATCGCTTGGTTGTTCTTAAAGATCATTCATTTTGTTCTTAAAGATCATTAAGTTTGTTTTTATAGATCTTTTACTTTGTTATTAACATTCATTTAAGTTGTTCTTAACGATCTCTTTTTTGTTGTTGAAGATCTCTTAATTTTTTCGTAAAGATTGCTTAGTGTGTTCTTAAAGATAATTGATTTTGTTCATTAAGATCAATTAGTTTTTCTTAAAGATCAATAGTTTTTTCTTTAGGATCATTTATTTTGTTCTTAAAGACCTTTTGTTTGTTCTTAAAAACATTTAGTTTTCTGTTAAAGATCGCTTAGTTTATTCTTATAAATCGTTAAGTTTACTTTTAAAGATCATTTGTTTTGTTCTTAAAGATCATTTAGTTGGTTCTTAAAAACTCATTTGGTCTGTTCTTTCAGATCGTTTAGTTTGCTATTAAAGATCACTTAGATGGCTCTTAAAGATCGCTTTGTTTGTGTTAAAGATCGTTTAGTTTGTTCTTAAATGTCGTTTAGTTTGTTATTAAATATCGCTTTCGCTGAGTATTAGATGACCAAAATCCTCAGTCACTTTCGGCCGAAGCCGAAAAAAACCCAAAAGTTAACTTTGTCTTTCGGCCGAAACCGAAATTAAGCCAAAAAGTTAACTTGGCCGAAACTGATAAAATGGCCACTTTCGGCGCCGAAACCGAACCCAAAACTGAAATTTGGTCGGTCTCTAATTCCCCATGTTAACTATCTAACAAAACGCCCAATGTTAAATATCAAATAAAACTTTTTTCTACGCCTCATCTAGATAGATGTGAATCATGAAACCATCCGCTCCTCTTTCGTCTTTTCCTCCTGAAAGACTCTTAATGAAGTAAAGATGTTACGGTCATGTCCCATTGTTGTTGGAGCATCAAATGATGTCTTAAACTATGCCTACTCCTTAAAAAACAGTGTCAAGTGATGTCTTAACATACGCCTACTCCTTATTAAGAAATAGTTTCAAATGGTGTCTTAAAATACGCCTACTCCTTATTAAGAAATACTGTCAAATGATGGCTTAAAATACGCCAACTCTTTATTAAGAAATAGTTTCAAATGATATTAATAGCTCATCATTCAAGACGATCTACCGAAAATCTTAATCGCAACCACAAAGGAAAACCCACTTATTCCCACAAATCACCAAACGTCCTTAGTCAACCACAAGTTTTATCCCACCGACCCACCCAGACCCTTGACAGACCAAACAAACGCACACCCACCGATCCCAAAAACCCTAAAACCGACCCAGCCAACTCCTTCATCCAACCAACCCCTTTATTACACCGACCCACCAAACCCCTTCATCCAACGAACCCCTTTATCACATCGACCCATACAACCCCTTCATCCAAGCAACCCCTTTATCACATCAACCCATACAACCCCTTCATCCAAGCAACCCCTTTATCACATCGACCCACACAACCCCTTCATCCAACCAACCCCTTTATCACATCGACCCATACAACCCCTTCATCCAAGCAGATCGGAAGACCACCAACCACCCCCTCTATCACACCAACCCACCCAACCCCTTCATCCAACCAACCCCTTTATCACATCGACCCACACAACCCCTTCATCCAACCAACCCCTTTATCACATCGACCCATACAACCCCTTCATCCAAGCAACCCCTTTATCACATCGACCCACACAACTCCTTCATCCAACCAACCCCTTTTTCACACCGACCCACCGAACTCCTTCATCCAACAAAACCCCTTTATCACATCGACCCACACAACCCCTTCATCCAACCAAACCCTTTATCACATCGACCCACCCACTTTCTTCATCCAACCAACCCCTTTATCATACTGACCCATCCAACTCCTTCATCCAACTAACCCCTTTATCACACCGACCCACCCAACTCCTTCATCCAACTAACCCCTTTATCACACCGACCCACCCAACTCCTTCATCCCAACAACCCTCTGACACCAAACCACCCAAACTCTTACATCGACCCACCCAACCCATCACGCCAACCCTAAAAATACTCTCCAACGACCCACCAACCCATTTCATTTGTTTCTTTAACCCCTCACACTGACCTATCCAACCCCTTCCACTGACCCACCCAACATTCTCCCACCGACCCACCCAAACTTCTCCCAACACCCCTATAAAACGCCTACCGACCCACCTACCACCCCCCTTCATAGACCCACCCTACTGTTTCAACCAACCCAACACATCTTACAATACTGTGTTCCTTATTTAAACCAATCAGTGTTAAATTGATTACATAGGTGAGAGTGTTCTCTCAGTTATAGCCGGGTGGCCATTGTGCCAAAAGTACATGTCAACCACCCCACTCTCTGATTATTCCATTATTACACTACGGACAATTACCGTGAACTAATCATCTTCTTCTTTTCCCGAAAACATGACCCTGGGTTCCCTTAGGAAGCACGCTGAACCTGACAGTCAGTGATTCTCTCACGCTTAATTATTACATTCAGTGGTTCTAACACGTTTAAATATGGGATCGGCGGTTGTAACATGTTCAACACTGGTGGTCTTCATTTAACTTCGTGGCCAAAGTCAGGGGTTCTCACAAAGATGACGCCTCGCCTTCACGGTCTCATACCAGTTGTAACAGGAAGAGCTCAAAACACACAGGAACCCTCAGCATGCAAACAACTCAGCATTACATCCAGTGAACCAAACATGTCCTGGGTTTGTTTTGTTTTTTTTATCTGGAGCTCAATATCCATTATGTATGCTGAGCTAGATGTCCGGCATATGTCGGGCTAATTTTGGGTTATTTGTGTGGAGCTTAATGTCTGCTATTTAAATGAGCTTAACATACATGACGCATGTGGGGATTATTTTTCGACACGCTCATAGTGTTTTTCCCCCGAATCAGTCCATGAACAATGATATTTGCCATGTATTTTGTCTGCAAGTTTGGAAGACATACCCGCATGCATGCTAGCTATGTTTGTCACAGACTGTCTGCTGTGGCCGTTCTTGGCACTATTTATTCATTATCTAATGTAAAGATACTGTTATGTGTGACACCTTTCCCCGTGCGTGAACTTTGCTTGACCCAAATTAGATTCCTAGCAACCCAACAATCATAGATGGGCGTGGCTTATCTCTTTGATGTATCGTGTTTACTACCGACTCCAAATTAAACATGGTTAGTATGTCTCCTAGCATCTTGTCGAATGATCGTGATTTGATCTAGAAACGTAAAAAAATGCTGAGTAGTTTCTGGAAGGCAGTGCTTACGCTGCATATATAAAAGGATTGACAGACATGGAGAGAGAGATTCAGAGAGATATTATTAACTTTACGAGACAATTGTATTATTCTTTGTGTGCTCATATGTGTTTATTCGCATTCATCATTCATCATTATTTATTGGCACATTGTACTAATTGTGTACCGGTACAAGATTTTCCAATACTCTGTAAGATGATGATTTGTAATTATATTTCTTTCGTTTTGTAATTGTATTATTACTAAATTAAACCTTACACATTGTAATGGATTCTTTTTTGGTTGTCGTATCTTTATTATTGTATTTCTCTATGGTATCGTCCTTTCTTGTGCACTATGAGAACGAGCCATAACTTAAAACAAGAGATTAATTTCTCATAAAAGAAGCCAGTGCGTAACAATACAGTGTCTCGTGAATGTAACTCTCTTTGATAAACTATTGTAAATAAAGGAATGTTGTATACCCGTAAATGAATATTGTATGTCAGTAAATAAATGTTGTATATCAGTAAATTAATTTTGTATGTCAGTAAAAAATGTATGTCAATAAAAGCATGTTGTATATCCGTAAATGATTGTTGTAAGTCCATACATGAATGCTGTATGTCAGTAAATGAATATTGTATGTCAGTAAATAAATGTTGTATGTTAGTAAATAAATGTATGCCAATAAATGAATGTTGTATGTCACTAAATGAATGTTGCATGTCCGCAGAGAAAGGTTTTATGTCCGTAAATGAATGTTGTATGTCAGTAAATGAATGTTGCATGTCATTAAATGAATGTTGTATGTCAGTAACTGAAGATGCGCGTTATAGAGTGTCTGGTGTATAAATATTTCAAACTGATCCAGACTTTTCCACAGCGGCCTGTTTTTATTAAATAGATTTCATTAAAGTACAACCTGTAATCAATGCAACGTGCTGAGGAAAGTTCACTAGCTCTTATAACGTAAAAAACAGTTACTTCAGCAACATGTAGAGAAATCAGCCGGACACCGAATTCAGCCATAAAATAAGAAATTAAACCATACACATTGGTCGCATCCCTTTAAATGGAGAAGAAAAAAAAATACACTTATCAGAAATGAATTTTGCTTTTGAAATACAAGACCGACATGACAAAAATAGATTACAACAAATCAAGTGTGCTGTCATAACTTACATCCCGTTTAGGTTGAGCAGTGAGTTGTGATAGGACCGAGTTACTGGGCGGTGAGTTGTGATATGACCGAGTTACTGGGCAGTGAGTTGTGACAGGACCGAGTTACTGGGCAGTGAGTTGTGATAGGACCGAGTTACTGGGCAGTGAGTTGTGATAGGACCGAGTTACTGGGCAGTGAGTTGTGATTGGACCGAGTTACTGGGCAGTGAGTTGTGACAGGACCGAGTTACTGGGCAGTGAGTTGTGACAGGACCGACTTACTGGGCAGTGAGTTGTGATGGGACTGAGTTACTGGGCAGTGAGTTGTGACAGGACCGAGTTACTGGGCAGTGGGTTGTGACAGGACCGACCTACTGAGCAGTGAGTTGTGACAGGACCGACTTACTTGGAAGTGAGTTGTGACAGGACCGAGTTACCGGGCAGTGACTTGTGATAGGACCGAGTTATCAAATGGACTGACTTAAGATCAAACATGACATAACAGCTTTTTAAAAAAAAAAAATCTTTTCTTTGCAAGCACTTACAGATTGAAAGGTATCTTTTTTTTCTGATCTCAGTAAGAAACATGCGGATGACAGAAAGCAATTTATTCTGTTAATTTATGATACTTATTGGTCTGAAGTGTACCATTGTAAACAACTTATTGGTCTGAAGTGTACCATTGTAAACAAGTTAAAACAAAATTTTGTGGATACCTGAGGAAGGGGGATATATATTTAAAAATGTAAAAAAAAAAAGCAGGAACTCACCCCAGTAAGTAAACAATGGACCTCTTAATCCAATTGGTCACGGTCCAGTGGTGACACACAATGAGGTTTTATCTGGCAACGCTGGAGGGCGGCTGCTGCACTTTTCCCGTAATGACCTGGGAGAGGAGAGGACACGAAGTCAGACAAAATGTGACCAATAAAGGGAGGACATGGGGGGGGGGAAAGCAAATGGAAGAGGAGGATAANCGGTCCAGTGGTGACACACAATGAGGTTTTATCTGGCAACGCTGGAGGGCGGCTGCTGCCCCTTTCCCGTAATGACCGGGGAGAGGAGAGGACACGAAGTCAGACAAAATGTGACCAATAAAGGGAGGACATGGGGGGGGGGGAAGTCACATGGAAGAGGAGTATAATCATGTTACACTAGACAGGACAGAGAGACAAAATGACAGGAAAGTGAGACGAAATGACAGGATAGTGAATCGAAATGACAGAACAGTGAGTAGGAATGACAGGACAGTGAGTGGGAATGACAGGACAATGAGTTAAAAGGACAGGACAGTGATTGGGAAATGACAGGACAGTGAGATGAAGGGACAGGACAGTGAGTGGGAATGACAGGACAATGAGTCGAAATGACAGGACAGTGAGTGGGAATGACAGGACAATGAGTCACAAATGGCAGGACAGTGATTGGGAATGACAGGACAGTGAGATGAAGGGACAGGACAGTGAGTGGGAATGACAGGACAATGAGTCGAAATGACAGGACAGTGATTGGGCATAACAGGACTGTTAGTGGGAATGACAGGACAGTGAGTCTAAATTACATAACAGTGAGTCGAAATGACAGGACAGTGAGTGGGCATAAAAGGACAGTGAGATGAAATGACGGGACAGTGAGTGGGATTGACAGGACAATGAGTGGGAATGACAGGACAGTTAGTGGGAATTACAGGACAGTGATTGGGAATGACAGGACAGTGAGACGAAATGACAGGACAGTGAGTGGGTTTGACAGGACAGTGAGTGGGAATGACAGGACAGTGAGTGGGAATGACATGGCAGCGAGTGGCAATGACCGGAAAGTGAATGGGAATAACAGGACAGTGAGTGGGAATGACAGAACAGTGAGTCGAAATAACATAACAGTGAGTCGAATTGACAGGACAGTGAGATGAAATGACAGGACAGTGATTGGGAATGACAGGACAGTGAGTGGGAATGACAGGACAGTGAGATGAAATTAAAAGGACAGTGAGTCGAAATGACAGGACAGTGAGTGGGAATGACAGAACAGTGAGTCGAAATAACATAACAGTGAGTCGAATTGACAGGACAGTGATTGGGAATGACAGGACAGTGAGTGGGAATGACAGGACAGTGAGTGGAAATGACAGCACAGTGAGTGGGAATGACAGTACAGTGAGTCGAAATTAAAAGGAAAGTGAGTCGAAATGACAGGACAGTGAGTGGGAATGACCATACTGTGAGACAAATTGACAGGATAGTGAGTGGGAATGACAGGACAGTGAAACGAAATGAACGGACATCCAACACACTAGACATAAAACACACTAGGCACACAACACACTAGGCACACAACACAATAGGCATACAACACACTAGGTACACAACACGCAAGGCACACAACACACTAGGCACACAACACACTAGGCATATGATTTAATGTACAAACAAAATGCTGGACAAACAACCCACCCCACGTACAACACATCACGCATTTGACACATGATGTACAGCACTCGACCAGCAACACACTAGACTGCACACGGTGATGGACATGACACTGGACATATCAAATGTTTGGATACAACACAAGGGATATCCAAAACAAATTACATAGTTGCCTATTCCAGAAAAAAATTATATCAAGGAACGCTGCAAAATAGTAAAGTATCCCACACATCAAATGAGACACATTCAGTTAACTGCCTCCATACATCAGATAAGACAAATTCAATTAATTATTCCAAACATCAGATGAGACACATTCAGATAACTGTCTCACACGTCAGATGCTGGGTGGCCGAGCGGTCTAAACTGTCTCCAACCATATAGCTGGTGGTCAGTTAACTATCCCACATATCATATGAGACACATTCAGTTAACTATCCCACATATCATATGAGACACATTCAGTTAACTATCCCACGTATCAGATGAGACACATTCAGTTAACTATCCCACATATCAGATGAGACACATTCAGTTAACTATCCCACGTATCAGATGAGACACATTCAGTTAACTATCCCACGTATCAGATGAGACACATTCAGTTAACTATCCCACGTATCAGATGAGACACATTCAGTTAACTATCCCACATATCATATGAGACACATTCAGTTAACTATGGCACACATCAGATGACTGAAAACTCGAGTACCTAATATCATCATAATCCAAATGTTAGCGGAACATTTTCTTAAATCTTATTATGAAAGGTAATTTATAGTCCATATGTATCACATTTTACACCGTTAAGCCAATTCTTTCCTTTTGGTGTAAAGCTCAGCCTCACCAATCATTCTTTGCAAACGTTTATTGTTTCGTTCGTTTATTTCATCCGCATTTTAAAATTCTTTAAAAAATAATGACGTATTTATTGTTTAGGATGTAAGGGTTATCTCGGGCAGTTATTAACCTGAGGAAGTAGATGCCCACCTGTGACACCCATAGCGGCAGGTAGATGGTCTCCTGTGACACCCATTGCGGCAGGTAAATGCCCTCCTGTGACATCCATTGCGGCAGGTAGATGCCCCCCTGTGACATCCATTGCGGCAGGTAAATGCCCTCCTGTGACACCCATTGCGGCAGGTAAATGCCCTCCTGGGACATCCATTGCGGCAGGTAGATGCCCTCCCTTTGCACCGAATGAGGCAGGTCAATCCCCCCCCCCCCCCC
>CAXITT010000277.1:874646-901829 GCA_964033795.1 Lymnaea stagnalis
GGGGTTGGGTCAGACAACAATAGAAAACAACAAACAAAACAAAACATTTCATGAACGTGAAAACATGAGGACGTGGGGAGGGGGGTAATAAGTGCATGCAATGGGAGTTATGGGGATGTACAATGCTCAGGGGAGCCAGAAATTAGTAAGAGTGCATAGAGTCGTAAAAAAAATGGGGGGGGGGGCAGGAAGCAGACATTGATTTAGGTTTTGTACGTCCTAAATATAAAGGGCCTCAAATGTGTCAATAGATGATCGCAGACTAAAATGTTGCGGATTAATGGACAACAAATCTCGGATTAACAGAAAACAAATCTCGGATAAACGGACAATTCTAGGTTTTACTGAAAAGAATTTTGGTGTTAAGGTAAACAATGCTTTAGATTGGCATAAAATATATTTTTTTTAAATATGCGTAGGACAACACCGGAATACAATGCTACAAGTAAAAAGTCACAGACAAATGTGCTCACCTACAGCGTTAACAAAGTTTATAATTGATCATATCAGAACTTGATTTCTAATCAACTACTAGGGCAGAGTGAACTGTTACAGTCATACCACTGGTTCCCGTAATTTTGGCATCGGCAGTTCCGTAACTTTATGTTTAAAACATCACCACTTCTCGGTACAACAGGATCAGAATCATCGACCCCGAACTTCTCTCATCTACACCCCCCCCTGCCCTCCCCCCCCCCCCCCCCCCTGTTTCCTCCCCACCTTACTTGGCAACCAAATTTTGGCATCGGCAGTTCCGTAACTTTATGTTTAAACCATCACCACTTCTCGGTACAACAGGATCAGAATCATCGACCTCGAACTTCTCCCCTCTACCCACCCCTCTGCCCTCACCCCCCCCCCCCCCCTGTTTCCTCCCCACCTTACTTGGCAACCAATTCCATCTTAACGGCTAACCAAAAATAATCACGGTTTTCATTTGTGTGGAGGTTCGTTAATGTTTGTTTTCACCAAACTCCGTTTGTATGGGCTCGTTAAATAGCTTATGGAAAGAAATCTTTTTCAGTGGGGCCGAAGTAAAAGTTTAATGCCCTCTGAATGGACTCGTCCGGGACGACTGGTCGTCTGCCCGTTGGTCGTCTGTCGCGTCACGCCGGGAACCCAATGAAAGTAGAATTATTGAAGGCCGCCATTGTGTCTGATTCCCTACAATCACTCTTATTTGCTGGGTTTTTTTTTGTTTTTCTTATACGGTCAGGTTGGATAGTAAACAATTTCCAACCGGACTGGGATGTCGGAATAACCTATCTGTGACTAGACCTCTTATACTCCATTCCGCTGTTATGATGTTACATGAATTAGCCATTATGGGTCCAAAAAAAAAACAACAAAATTATACTGTTGTAAATAATATTAATGTAAATAATTATATTATAAATAATACCGTTGTAAACAATATTGTTGTAAATAATACTGCGGTAAATGATACTTTTGTAAATAATACGGTTGTAAATATTACTGTTGTAAATAATACAGTGGTAAATAATACTGTGGTAAATAATACTCTTGTAAATAATACTGTTGTAAATTCACTGTTGTAAATAATATTGTTGTAAATAAAACTTTTGAGAATCCGCCAGGAAACATTTTAAAAAAGAGCTGCTTTGATGAAGAAGGAAATTGTACAATACCTATGAAATATAGCCACATTGCTTCTCAAACTCCAACATGGTCTTCCTTTACAATATCGCTCAGAGATGGTCCTCCTTTACAGTGTAACGCCAACATGTTTTCCCTTTACACTACAACTTCAGGATGATCCTTCTTGACAGTAAAGTCCCGAAATGGTCTTTATTTACAGTATTACCCCAATATGGTCTTCCTGTAATCAATAACTCTTAGATGTCTTAAACTCCGAATCGCCATTCCTTATTGAAAGATTCCAGTTTAAGACTGGGAAAACGTAATTTATTTGATTGAATAGTTGGTACTTACGGGTAAAATTAGGACTGGTGCAAACCATTCTTTAAGACATGTCTGTCTGTATTTTTCAGCGTATTTGTCAATCACAACTGTCGTATAGCAGGTTCTGGTTATTCTCACTAGGCGCATAGAGACACACATACGCCTGGTATTTATCAATCTGCTCCTTCATGCCCCCCCCCCCCACACCAAGCTGACTTGTGAGCCTTATGAAGACAAATCCCCACCACACTTAAGGTTTCTTTTGTTTTTTGTATTATAAAGAATGACTAAGAAGAGGTAAGCAATAAAGATATAATCTCGGAACCATTTGATAACATGACGTAATTCAATCGACACAGCCTTTCGTTATACTCTCAGTACAGCAATGTATAACATGTATTCCCATTATAATCTCAGTACAGCAATGTATAACATGTATTCCCATTATAATCTCAGTACAGCAATGTATAACATGTATCCCCGTTATACTCTCAGTACAGCAATGTATAACATGTATCCCCGTTATACTCTCAGTACAGCAATGTATAACATGTATTCCCATTATAATCTCAGTACAGCAATGTATAACATGTATTCCCATTATAATCTCAGTACAGCAATGTATAACATGTATCCCCGTTATACTCTCAGTACAGCAATGTATAACATGTATCCCCGTTATACTCTCAGTACAGCAATGTATAACATGTATTCCCATTATAATCTCAGTACAGCAATGTATAACATGTATTCCCATTATAATCTCAGTACAGCAATGTATAACATGTATCCCCGTTATACTCTCAGTACAGCAATGTATAACATGTATTCCCATTATAATCTCGGTACAGCAATGTATAACATGTATCCCCGTTATACTCTCAGTACAGCAATGTATAACATGTATTCCCATTATAATCTCAGTACAGCAATGTATAACATGTATCCCCGTTACCTCTCAGTACATCAATATTTAACATTTATCCCCATCGTACGCTCAGTACAGCAATATTTGACATTTCGTCCCGTCGAACTCTCATTACAGCAGCATACGACATTTATGTCCATCGTACTCTTAGTACAGCAATAGTTGACATTTAGTCCTGTCGAACTTTGAGTGCAGCAATATAGGACGTTTATCCCCATCGTACGCTCACTCCATCAATATATAACATTTAGCTCCAAGCATCCAAGGCGGTGGAGATGAGATGCTTCAGAAGCATTTTTGGCATCTGCATTAGGGATCATATCTCCAATGATACAGTGAAAGAAAGAGTTCGTCAGCCTATTGGGCTGTACGATGACCTCCTGGTGACTGTCAAAAAACGCAAACTACATTGGTATGGCCACATAACAAGGAAACAAGGCCTTGCCAAAGAAATATTGCAGGGCACCACAGGAGGAGGGAGAAGAAGAGGAAGACAAAGAAAAAGATGGGAGGATAACATCAAAGAGTTGGACAGGACTAACACTGGACGATGCAGTGCGTAGTGCTGAAGACGGAGACGAATGGAGGAGGATAGTTCCCGTGTCATCTGTGGCGCCCCAACAGTCCAAGGACTAATGGACATGATGATGATGATGATGACCATCATCCCATTGTCCAGTGCATGATGGTAATTTTTTTCTCTAAATATCATAGAAATTAACCGTTTAATAAATGTTAGATTTTCATTATTTTGTAAATAACTCGTTATTTTCGTTGAAATTTTCGTCTAATCAGGAGCGTAACTGGGTTTTTGACGCCCTTGGCCAATGTATTTTTGGCGCCCATTTGTTTAAATAAAAATTTAAAAATTAGAGATTTAGCGGCGCCCTTTCGAAATGGCGCAGGCCGGTGCCCTTGGCAACTGCCGCAATGCCAAGCCGTTGTTACGCCACTGCGTCAAATTGTCATGAGTTCATCAATCTCAGGGCACACGGTGGGGTGGTAAAGTGTGTGTGGTGCAGGGGAGATGGGGGCAAAAGCGTGGGGGCGCTAGGGTCTGTGGGGGGGTAGTTTGTGTGGGGGCAGTAGAGAGTTAGGGGCAGTATAGTGTGTGTGAGGGCAGTAGAGAGTATGTGGTGCAGGAGGATGGGGGTAGAGTGTAGGGACAGTAGAGTGTGTGTGTGTGGGCAGTAGAGTGAGTGTTGGGCCAGAAGAGTGTGTGACGGTGTTGGTCAATAGGCCTCTACAAGAGTCAAGTGAATGCACTAACTGTAAATTTATTCACGACACATCCTTTCACATCAGCCATTTTATTGAAGTATTTTTTAAAGAATAATATTTCGGTTCATTGTCTGCGAGAAATATATTTTTTAAGTTATTGAATATTAGTATTTTTAAAGGAGTTTTTATTTAGGGGTGGGGGCTTGTTTGTTTTTGTTTTTGTGTGGGGGGGGGGGGGTCACTTTAAAGTACTTATAACAACAATGGCATGAAGCTAAATACAAAGATTTTTACCCGCACCTCCGACTTGAAATGGTCACGAGATGAAACAACTCTCATGAAGATCACGTTGACAGAGCGCCACACATTGCCGTTTATGTCCCCTGTAGAATAGTGAGTGCATCACGTGACTTTAATTAACGGGCTGTGGCCTCAGTTCATGTTTACAAATCAGCCCATTAGAGTGCACCGTTAGTCTATTTGACACCTTCATTGTTGGAGCACGAGGCTCAGGAAAAGAATCACTCGACAACTGTTTTCATGCTATCTCCAGATATGGGAATTTTCAACTGGAAAAGTTAGCTCTAGATATGAGAATTTTCAACTTTTTAATGCCAGATCCACATAAAAATTTTAATCAGCCTGAATATTGAAATAATTATATTTGATTTTTATTGGGTTTCCATCACACAAAAAAAAGACACATTAATAAATATATGATGTCTTTTATAAACGATTTATTACAATGTCCAGTTTAAAAAAAAAAATTACAATACATACCCCTCTCAATAAAACGGTAATATTATTATTATTTTATTTGTTTCTCTAATAAAACTTTGATTTTTTAAATTATAAAGATACAGTGATTTTTGTAACGTAACGTCTTAAAATATTAATATGCATTGTTTTTAAAATATGTTTTTAGCATGTAAAATGTGTTTATTATTGTTAATATGAAATACAATATTTGAATAACACAAGCTGGTCAGGCCGAGCCGCCACGTGACTTTTCGAGGCCCCTTGTTATATCCTTCTTCCCGCCCCCCCCCTCCCCAAACTTACATTGAAAGATAGGCGAGGCTCAAATTTTTAACTAGCATCTCTCACGTTGCTGTCAGATATAGAATGATGCAAAACTAAATTAAGTTATGGCTTAAAATGCATTTTTGCAATTTGCTCGGCACTGTAAAGAATTGAGGGGGTGAGACTAAGCCAAGGCAAAAAAAAAAAGCATAAAATTAAGGCAACTGGAACGAAATTAGGCCTGAAGCGGAGCTAGAGATGTCCATGATCATTACTGTAGCTAATTTTGCCGCATCCCACCTTAAAGTCTTAAATTCCTCTTCCGACATGTCCGAAAGAAACACCAAATTCAAGAATAGGCCAAAAATGCATTTTCAAGATCTTCTTCCGCTCAATACCCTTCAAGACCCCTCGATCTCTGCCCTCGATATTACACCATATTCAAATTGAGACAATTTCATTTTCCGAAAAGAAAAGGTAATATTACGCATCAAAGGCAGATGCATTAAAGAACAAATAAAAAATTCAGCTTAGCTATCAGGAATTATCCGCAAATAGAAACAGTCACAATACAAGCGTAATATATATATATATGTATATATGAGATAGTGCAGCTAAAGACAACTACACGATAATTCTACTGCAGTGAATTGTCTTTCCCAGTAAACTTTCAAGAGGCGAGTTGTCTTCCCGTACCCGTGTTAAACAGGAACAAAATTGGCCGAAAAATAATACAATGAAAAGATTCCTATGCATGAGCCAAGTTCAGGTCGACCCTTGTTAAAGATAAGCAGACATCTGGATGGTAAAACACCAGTAACCAAATTGTGTAGGTTTGTAATTACTGGGGAAGGTGGGGAATAGGGGGGGGGGTGATTTCAGATAGATGTGCCACAATTAAACACACACATAAACACAAATATGTCTGACTTGAAGTGCACATATTGCTGAATTAGTGCCTATGTCTAAAACACATCAATGGATGGCAATGAACTAATCATGTTTCTTTCACATCATTTCCCCCCCCCCCCCACAATTTCTAGATAACTAGGCTCTTTCAGAAATGCTTATTTCATGACGTCAGACTTCGGAAGTCGGCATATATTTTTGTGTTCTAACATTCTGTTATGTTCAATCTGATGTCGTCATCCATATTATCTACTGCTTGGTCATTAAAAACATGTTAAGAAGACAGGGTCAAGGCCAAGACACTCATTTTCGAAAACCAGATCTTTGAATTCGACAACCATAACTTGAGTTTGACAACCAGATCTTTGAATTCGACAACCATAACTTGAGTGACAACCAGATCTTTCAGTTCGACAACCATCACTTGAGTTTGACAACCATATCTTTGAATTCGACAACCATAACTTGAGTTTGACTACCAGATCTTTGAATTCGACAACCATAACTTGAGTTTGACAACCAGATCTTTCAGTTCGACAACCATAATTTGAGTTTGACAACCATATCTTTGAGTTCGACAACCATCACTTGAGTTTGACAACCAGATCTTTCAGTTCGACAATCATAATTTGAGTTTGACAACCATATCTTTGAGTTCGACAACAATAACTTGAGTTTGACAACCAGATCTTTCAGTTCGACAACCATAATTTGAGTTTGACAACCATATCTTTGAGTTCGACAACCATCACTTGAGTTTGACAACTATATCTTTGAATTCGACAACTATATCTTTGAATTCGACAACCATAACTTGAGTTTGACTACCAGATCTTTGAATTCGACAACCATAACTTGAGTTTGACAACCAGATCTTTCAGTTCGACAACCATCACTTGAGTTTTGAACAGCCTGAACGTTCCCAAATGAAACACCCTGGTCGTTGGAGTCTAAGACATTCATTGGATGGGAGATGCTCTCCTTGATTGCACGTAAAGTAGGATGGGAAGAAGATGGGGATTGGGTCCATTGATTTGCAGACGAACGGAAAGAACAAATCAAAGGATTAGCATGGAAAAACCTTAATAACTGATTGCTCTAAACCAGCTGTTCTCAACCTGTGGGGTCGAGACCTCTTTGGGGGCCGAACGGCTCTTTCACCTAAGACCATCGGAAAACATATATACTCTACGGCTATGTAGTAGCAACGAAAATAATTTTGTGGTTGGGGGGATTGAGGAACTGTATTATAGGGTGGCGGCACTAGGTAGGTTGGGAACCACTGCCCAGAAACGATTTGGTCCCCAGCGTCAACTCGACCCTTACGCTGTGACATTATGTGTTACTCACCTACGTTAACAAACCATAATATTCCACCCTGCTCACATGAGCCCATTGCCTCAGACAGCAATGTACTGGCTGTTTGCTTTGCATTGAGTCTAGACTATTTGTTTTATACCTCTGCCTGTCTGTTTGAGAGACCCTCTTGCAATTATGAGAATTAGTATCAAGAAAACCAAAGTTTTTGTTTAATTTTATTAGTTTTTTAAATTTTATCTTAAGCAAAGCAACAAGCCTCGTCCTTTCAGCCAATAGATGACCTTAAAATGTACCAAAATGCCCATAAAATCAATGTTGCTCTAATGGAAAATTGACCGATGCCTGAATATGGACATGATTTTTGGATGGCAACTGGGAACGTACTATCTTCTTTGGTGCCGGAGGCTTATCAAACCTACAAGATCAACTAATTAAATATATAAAATTTTCATTGTAGCATTGCAAGAAATTTGATGGAAAAATGCAGACATCTTCAAGACAAAAGGCTATAACATATTTTATAGTGGATACAACACTAACTATGTGGCAACAACATTAACTATCTGGGAATAGGATTTGCTGTGAAAAAAAGAAGCCTTTGATATTGTTGTAAACCGGTTTTTAAACCGGAATATCAAAGAATGCGCTCATTGCGTGTGGGAGGAAAACTGTTTAATAGAACATTAAAAAATGTTCATGCTCTTACGAAAGATACAGAAGGTCAGATCAAAAGATCCTATTATTAGACGCTGAAAAAGATCTATGATGAGGCACCACGACATGGTATTAAAATAGTGATTGGGGACTTTAAAGACAAATTGGCGAAAGAAAAAAATTGTTATGCCAACTATTGGCAAGGAGAGCCTCCATGAAGGATCTCATGACAATGGGATCCGAATCATAGGCTTTGCTTCATGGAAGGGGTGACAGTTAGCAGCACCAAGATTCCACACAAAAATATACGTGAAGTTACTTGGAAATCATCACATGGAATCACTCACAACCAAACTGACCATGTTCTAATTGATCTCAGACATTGATCAGACATACTAGATGTAAGAAGCTATCGAGTAATAGATGCGGACACTGACTATCTACTTGGAAGGGTTATATACAACCAGAGAGATAAGTATAATGCACAATGGCCAAAAACTTATCAAAGACCCACTAAAATAAAGTAGAAACACAACTAAAAGCATCGTAGGAGGAAATAAACAGGGTAAACAACATAAATAAACAGGGAAAACAACATAAATAAACAGGGAAAACAACATAAATAAAACAGGGAAAACAACATAATGAACAGGGAAAACAACATAAATGAACAGGGAAAACAACATAAATGAACAGGGAAAACAACATAAATGAACAGGGAAAACAACATAAATGAACAGGGGAAAACAACATAAATGAACAGGGAAAACAACATAAATGAACAGTGGGATAGGATAAAAAATTATATGAAAAGATCAGCAGAAAAAGTTGTAGGATTCCAGAAAACTAACTGTAGATTAGGCTGGAGTGTTAATGAATGCAGAGAACTAACTGTAGATTAGGCTGGAGTGTTAATGAATGCAGAGAACTAACTGTAGATTAGGCTGGAGTGTTAATGAATGCAGAGAACTAACTGTAGATTAGGCTGGAATGTTAATGAATGCAGAGAACTAACTGTAGATTAGGCTGGAGTGTTAATGAATGCAGAGAACTAACTGTAGATTAGGCTGGAGTGTTAATGAATGCAGAGAACTAACTGTAGATTAGGCTGGAGTGTTAATGAATGCAGAGAACTATTGAAGAAAGGAACAAGGCACGAATGAACAAAATAAAAAGTGAAATGAGAAATACAAGACAAATATAAAATGAAGCCAGAAGGAAAGCCACAAAAATGTGTAGGAAGAGAAAAGGACATTGGAAAAAGCTAAACTAAAAGATGTTGAAGACTTGTCAGGTTATGGAAATATTAGAGGAATGCACATGAAGAAATTATACGAAAAGAATGGACACCAAGCAAGACCCCAAATGTGTGAAAACCATGATGGAGAATTAATTACAGAATATAGTAAAGTACTAGAGAGGTGGGCTCAATATTTTGAGGGCATACTAAATGCAGACAATTGACTAAGCGAAGATTATCAACCACCACATGGACCAAACCATTTAATAACCTCCCCAACTCTAGAAGAAACCAAAGAAGTAATTAAGTCTATGAAAAAAAAACACAAAGCCCCTGGAGAAGACCTCATCACAGCAGAACTGATTAAATATGGAGGAAGACAACTACACACTCAGACATATAAACTTATAACTAAAAGTTGGCAAGTAGAGAAAAATTCAACATAATGGGAAACACCACTAATAGCTCCAATACAAAAGAAATGTTCCACACTTCAGTGCAAAAACTAAAGAGGAATCTTCCTATGAAATGTTTCATACAAAATACTGAAAATACTAATAGCTAAAAGACTACAAGCGCACAATGAACAAACACCAGGTGACTACCAATGTGGATTCAGACAAAACAGAACCAGCTCCACTTCCATATCCGTCATTGTGAAACCTCGTCCACTTTTAAAAAGTCCCTTAAAAACCACCTGTTTAGGTCCGCCTATGACCTGTGATGCACCCTCCTTGCCCTGCCTCATTTTCTGTTCCTGTAGTATAGGCCAAAACGTGCCAAAGTGTCCTCGTTTTATAGCCATTTTAATTGTTTCTATAGTATAGTAGGTACTATCCTAGTGTCTCATTTTTATTTTACTTAGTATACATGTTTTTAATAATTGTAAAGCGCTTAGAGCTTTAAGGTAAGCGCTATATAAAAAATGCCTAAATAAATAAATAAATAAAAACTATTAAGAATTTCACCATCAGATAATGATTAGAATTATTTTACGAATATAATATCCCAGTACATAAACTGCATGTGGACTATAACATGGCCTATGACGGTATCAATAGAAAATAGCCATATGAGACTCTGCAGGAGTTTCGCATACACAATTTGGACAAATATCTTTAAACTCAGAAAGCAAAATCTTGGTACATGGAGAATATTCAAGGAAATTTTTCATTAGGCGAGACCAAAAAACAAGGAGATTCGGTGTCTTGCATGCTGTTGAAACTAACATTAGAGAGAGTTGTAAGCAGCATACATATTGACAACAGGATACTTTCTGAGGGAAACCCAAGACCCACAACCAATAGACACTCTCCACAATCAACCCTTTCAGTATCTTACTTATGCTGATGACATAACACTTTCTTAGGGAAAATTATTAAAGACATATCAAAATCTTTTACTAAATTATAAGGCGCATCACAACAGGCAGGGCTTGAAGTTAACAACCAAAAAAGAAAATACATGACTTTTTTTAATAGAAGAACAGACAGATGAAGCCATTAAAATTAGAAACTAAGCTTCTTTTTTTTTAAAGTAAATCAATTCAAATACCTAGGATCTTTATTAACTGAAAGAAACCAATTACTAACAGAAATAAACGAAAAAATATCTGTCGGAAACAAGGACTTCAGAAAGACATAAGAAATTACTCAAAAAATGAAAACATTACAAGAAATACAAAGAAAAACTATGTATAAATTTGTAATCAGATCAGTTGTAAAATACGCAAGTTCAAACGTGGACCCTAACAAAACCGTCAAAAAACCTATTAAAACATGTGAGAAAAAGTTCTCAGGAAAATATATTGACCTACAAAGGGTGAATATGGATGGAGAATACGAACCAACCAGGAATTGTATACCACTCTATTAGCGGAAATAAAAATAAAAAACAGGCTATGCTGGGCTGGTCACTTGGAAAAAATTCCGATTGACAGAAGCATGAAGACGGTGCATCACCAGAGCCACAGAGGAAAACGGCTCAAAAGCAGACGTAAGCTTAGATGGAAGATGTGGACAAAGATCTGCAGCTGCTGGGAATCAAAGCATGCAGAAGAAAAGCATCAGTTTGGTCTGAGTGGAAGGAAGTTGTGAGGCAGGACCAAACCCTACAAGGGCTGTAGCGTCACAGGGAAGGATGAATACCAAT
Organism: Lymnaea stagnalis; assembly: GCA_964033795.1. Lineage (NCBI taxonomy): Eukaryota > Metazoa > Mollusca > Gastropoda > Lymnaeidae > Lymnaea > Lymnaea stagnalis. Next base: position 886,016 of record CAXITT010000277.1, read on the forward strand.
AGGTACATTTGCCAGTGTTATACAATATGAAGTCAGTTTGACTATAATACCAATAGGTCCATTTACTAGTGTTATACAATATAAATTCAATTTGACTATACCAATAGGTTGAAATGACAATGCTACGTCAATGAATAATCAGTTACTTATTTCATATCACCGGTGCCCATGTCCATGGTGATCATCACATCTGAAGTCCCATGGAGTTAAGCCATTCAGAACGGATATGAGGCTAACATTAGGGACCACGACCTAGAAGACAATGTCTCCAAGCTCGGAGGTCTACCTTTTCGCTTCATCAGTAAGCTTAAAAGTCTTTCAAACGTTTGAGTCGCGCGACATAGTAACGGTCAGTCCAGATCTTGAGGGAATCATGCCATTAATACAGGTTTAATAAAAAATAAATAAATATGAATCGCAAGATTATAGCAGCCCAAGCTCGTCATCATCATCATGCACCTTAGTCCTTGGACCGTTGGGGTGCCACGGATGACATGAAAACTATCCTTCTCCATGCCTCTCGTTTTTCTGCACTTCGCACAGCATCGCCTAGTTTCAGTCCCGTCGACTCTTTGATGACATTTTCCCAACTTTTTCTATAGCTTCCTCTTTTTCTCCCTCCTCTCGTTGTACCCTGCATGATTTCTTTGGCGAGCCCTTGTTTTCTTGTCGGTATAATCTGAATTGAGAAATATCCCTTCACCCCAAAGACTTGTTATGAACTGCATTGCCAAATGCACCTCCTCCTACAACACACGTTATATGATGCAGTAATCAATACCCCTTCCCCAAAGACTCGTTATGAGCTCCATTGACAAATGCTCGTCTCCCCTACACCACTCGTTATAAACTGCTTGACCACTAGTTTGATGGAGAGATGGACAAGAGACGAGGAGTAGGAACGTTGGTTGAGCGATGAATGGACAGATGATTAGGAAGCTAACTCGTCATCTAGACATGGAGTTGCAATAAATACAGGAAATGCAAATATTAAGGAATGGCAATGAATACAGGAAGTACAATGAATACAGGCAGTACAATGAATACAGGAAGTACACTGAATACAGGAAGTGCAGTGAATACAGGAAGTACAATGAATACAGGAAGTGCAGTGAATACAGGAAGTACAATGAATACCGGAAGTGCAGTGAATACAGGAAGTACACTGAATACAGGAAGTGCAGTGACTGCAGGTAAGGCAATGAATTCAAGGGCATGGAATTAACACAGATTTGGACATACAAACAAGAGGTTACATCTAAACTATAAACGAGGTGCTTAATGGGAAGTATAAATTAAGGGATATATAGGAAGTATAAATTAAGGGATATATAGGAAGTATAAATTAAGGGATATATAGGAAGTATAAACCTATAAGGCAGATCCTCAATGCTTGTAATAACAACGATGGATTACTGTTCAGCATAAATGAAACAGCTCGACGAGGTCTGTGGAAGCTTGAATTTAAGGACAGGACAATAAGATTAGAATGTTTCGGCACAGAGCCTTCCTCGTGCGCACAGGACAAATGAAAATATCACGAGGAACAGAGCACAGTTAACAACTCAAGAAATATCCATTTATTCAATGTATTGTGGTCCAGTGGACGTTGGTAATTAAATGATTTTCTTAACTGATAATAATGTAATTAACCTTTCAATTTGTCAATGAAGATGGCCTTTATTTGTCTTTGAAAGTATGCAAGGGTGAAAATAAGATGGGACCAAGAGGCAGCATACTTTAAGGGCGTCGAAACTGGGGAAATGTATTTTATGTAGGGCGTTGGCGCCGGATTTAGAGCTGGCGCTGGTTGCCATTATGCTTACTCTTGGTGTTTATAAATATTCTTCCCCCGCCCCCCCCCCCCCCCCCCCCCCCCCCGCACACCCCCCCCCCCCCCACCCCCACTTCCCTCGGACAATAAACTGATTAAAGTGTGTCCAAAACTTCTCACCCCTCGATATAAAGCTATTTTAGTTTCATACCGGCTGCACCACTTTTACACTATAGCAGTGGCGTAGCTAAGGGGTGCGGACAGCACCTGTTGACACAAACCCGAAGCGACGCCACTGCACTATAGCCCTGGTACAGAACGACACCAAGATCAAATGGTATTATATTTTACCACGTGACTACTTGTTTAGTTATGTCACCCACGTGCTCTGCGTCTTATGCGACATCTTTCTGATTCAATCTACTTTAATATATGGTGCCCCTTTTTCCACTGGATCCCGCTATTCCCCTAACTGACATGTGACCTAACTGACCTAATTGAAGCGGGTCAATATGTACGGTCAATTTTTTAACAAAAATGTTCCATATTACCACAATTTGACAGTCGTTAAGTTTAAACTCGACCCACTAACCAAAAGCCCTAAAAAAATAAATTGTGATCTGCTCTAATATTTATTTAAAAAAAAAAAATCTCTCAATATAATTTCCGGTACGAAGTTAACTGTCAAGAATAGATCTTCTGATAGGAAGTGTTCCAAAATAGTGTTCAGCCAATTCCCAGGCTTGGCTTACCAGGCATAGCTCTTTTGGGACGCAGACGTCCTCTTAAGATTTAAATTTGGCAACCGGTATACGCCGATGTACAGTGTTCCCCCGGTGATTTTTGTCTTTAGTTCAACTCCCGATTTCCCATTAATAGGATCAAATAGAATATTAATAGATGGAAAGAAATACTATTTTTTTTTTTACGCGCCTACTGTCTGGTGATGGAAATGATGGCTGAGATAGATTGGATTTTTTTTTTAATCGAAGTTACACAGTGTCAAAGTCTTCAGTAACACAGTGTCAAATTCTTAAATAAGAAATGAATCCATTTTTAAACAAACCCTAAAATAATTTTGTCCTGTACAAATCATTGATAAAATATAATATCGAGCAGGAAAAAAAAAGGGAGAGAGGCAGGGGGGTTGAGCTGAAAAGTTCACAAAACATGCATTCCAGTGACGTACTTGATACGAATCCAAATCATTCCCCCCCCCCCCCCCCCCCCCGTTTTTTTTCCCCAACCAGTAACCACCATAAACAAATGCAGTCAAGATAACTACAGCAGATATATATATATTTATTCCATGCTAGCAGTTTTGACTACCAATGTGCAGTTGCTGATTATGTCAGTTCCTGGGCGCTCCACACATATACTAACTAGCTGACCAGTATCTTTGCACCTGTGGGCATCTAGCTCAGTACACCTGGTGGCATTTGTGTTACCATGCAAACCTGAAATTTCTGCGGGGCTGGTNGGGGGGGGGGGGGGGTGGGGGGGAGGGCTGGAAATTTTATAGAATGTCAACGTACTTTCTTCGGCAACGAGTCTATGATCCAAATTTTAGCTCGATAGGTTGGCGGAAAGTGGGTCAGATAGCCGTCAGAAGATTTTTCCAGCCACGAGCAAAAGCGAAGTTAATATAAATAATTTAATAATAAAAATGGAACATGTGTGCTTCTTTTCAGGATAAAACTCCTTGTTTGACGTCAGCGTTGGAAATATTCTGGCCACGCCTACAACTCATTACTAATGATTAGAAACTTTAAAAATGCAGATGATATGCTTTTAAAATAATTATCCAAATGCCCTGTTGCGCACTGCCATATACTGTAAGAAATTAATCTCATATTTTTATTTATGGTTCGTTCAAACAGTGCCTAACAAAGGACGATACCATAGAGAAATACAATAACAAAAATACGACACCCAAAACAGTACCAATTACAATTAATAAGATTTAATTTAGTAATAATACAATTAAAACAAAAAGGAACTTTAATTACAAATCATCAACTTACAGAGAATTGGAAAATCTTGTACCGGTACACAATTAGTACAATGTGCCAATTAATAATGATGAATGATGAATGCGAATGAGCACACAAAGAATAATACAATTGTCTCGTAAAGTTAATAGTATCTATCTGAATCTCTCTCTCTCAGTGTCTGTCAATCCCTTTATATATGCAGCGTAAGCACTGCCTTCCAGAAGCTACTCAGCATTTGCTTACGTTTCTAGAACAAATCGCGATCATTCGACAAGATACTAGGAGACATACTAACCATGTTTAATTTGGAGTCGGTAGTAACACGATACATCAAAGAGATAAGCCACGCCCATCTATGAACGTAGCGTGTGCTAGGAATCTAATTTGGGTCAAGCAAAGTTCACGCACGGGGAAAAGTGTCATACATAACATGCCCAAAATAAAATAAATTAATAACTAAATGAAAATTTGAAGATAAATCTCAACTATATTAAAGAAATGTCCATCATGATAAAATGCTTCATGAGAATTCGATGTTGTATTTTTACACAAGGAGTTTCAGCCCACATTATTAAACAACCCTCTTGTGTCCCTGTTATAACATTGGAAATAGTCGCCTCACCCTATAAAAAAATCACCCCCCTTATACATCGAAGTTCAAACGTCATGCGTGAAGCTCGCTGCGCGACACTATTAAAAAAAACAACAACTTTACTTGGTTCTATTAACATAAAACATGTGGAGTCGAGGGTGGGAGAGGTTATGAGGAAGACATGGGACGTACCAGAAGCTAAAGATGTGTAAAAGAAGATTATTTTTTAAAAAAAAGAAATAGCCTTCTGCGTATTGAATATCCCCAACATATCCCAGAATACCTGGCGGTTTTAATGCAGTCGTTGGACTGAATCTTCTGATCTATTCATTGATACACTCAGTTGGTTGAAAATTAATTAAATTTATTTAATATGCTATACGGTTAAACACAAATATCCAATGAGTTTAATGGAAATGGAGGTTTTAATTCCTGGAAGATTAAAACCCCCATAAGCAAAGTCGGGACGGTAGGGGGGTGGGAGGGGGGGTGGGGTGGGCTATGTAGAAATTGATGGCCGGACGAATCACTAGATTCAATTTTAATTTCTAGCTCACCCGTCACTTGGGAAATGATTTGTCAATTACGCAGCCGTCTAAGCCATGTCAAAGCCATGTCAACCTACGTCACTCTGGCAAAACATGACGTATAAATATTTACATTCATGTATGTTTTGGGGTGATTTTATTGGTGGATTATGCGGGTTTGGGGGGGGGGGAGTGGGCAGACCGGGAGGGTAAGGGTGGGGCGCGAGGTAAATTATTCCCGAAATATCTTGGAGGAAGTCAGAGAAAAATCAATAAGAAAGGTTTATGGAACTAGTGAAATGGTGAAATCGAGGCGTTTGATCAACTGTGATGTAAATACAATTCTATGCAGGGGTGGATTTAGGTGGACATGTCTCCTGTGTTGTGTGCCACAGACCCCTCTCGTCTCAGGCGATTTGTTTGAGTAAATAACATGATGTATGGAGAGAGTAAATGGCACGATGTAAGGTGGTGAGAGTAAACGACATGATGTAAAGAAAGATTAAATGACATGACATAATGAGAGAGTAAGTTACATGGTATAAGGAGGGGGGTTACTGACATGATGTAATGAGAGGTTAAAGGACATTATATAAGGAGAGAGTAAATCATACGATGTAAGTAGAGTGTAATGACAAGACTTTAGGAGAGGGTAAATGGTATTATGTAAGGAGAGAGTAAATGGCAGATGTAAGGCGAGAGTTAATAACACGATGTAAGGACAGAGTAAATGACATGATGTAAGGACAGAGTAAATGACATGATGTAAGGACAGAGTAAATGACATGATGTAAGGACAGATTAAATAACATGATGTAAGGACAGAGTAAATGACATGATGTAAGGACAGAGTAAATGACATGATGTCAGGAGGGAGTTACTGACATGATGGGAGGACTGATTTAACAACGCGATGTAAGAAGAGAGTGAATGCCATGAGAGACTCGCTACCAACCAACGACGTTAAAAGCACTTTGAATCTTCCTTACCAACTCAAGATTACATTACGCTTTGTTAACAAAAAGATATGGTAAAAATATCCTGAAAAGTTCAACCACAATTGAAGCAACAATCATAAATTCATGACCAGCAGCTTCCTCGCCTCACCACAATGACGTCACAGCCCTGTAGCATTATGGCGTATGACGTTAGACGCAGAAGACAAATGGAACTCAACAGGGGAGAGCTGGCGTCCACGGCTGTGACCCAGGAGGTGGTCGCATTGTGTTCGAAGGCGTAACGGACGCGCTACGCTGGTAATGGTCATAAAATGTTAAGTGGCGGCCCGTTGCCGCGTGTATTGGAATAACGACACGTTGTGCCATGTACTTCAATGAGGTGGCTGGCCAGTCGGCACCAGGAGAGTAGAAGTCAGGACGTATCATGGAGATTGATTTAGAATACTCGTGATGTGCTATGTTTCAGATATTACATTTTAGGATGTACAAGCGACAACAGCAATAAATATGACGTCAGAAATAAGACTGGCATCATAAATAAGACTGACAGCATAAATAAGATTGACATCATAAATAAGACTGACGTCGTATATAAGACTGATTATCAGAAATAAAATTGACCTCAAAAATTAAATTGACATCATACATTAAAGTCTGTTCAAAGCATTGCTACCTACAGCAAAATAGTTCGTATGAGAAATTCAACTCTTGAACCTACAGCAAAATAACTCGTATGAGAAATTCAACTCTTGAACCTACAGCAAAATAGTTCGTATGAGAAATTCAACTCTTGAACCTACAGCAAAATAGTTCGTATGAGAAATTCAACTCTTGAACCTACAGCAAAATAGTTCGTATGAGAAATTCAACTCTTGAACAAATTTGAACCATTATTTTTTTTTTAAACATACGATCTATATTAATATGTTAAATATGAAATTCAATATCTACTTATTTCTGAAATAAAACCCTTTGGCTTTCTCATTTAGCTACATACAAGGCACAGTTGAAGTTTTCTGAAATATTAGAATGTTCTTTTAGTTCACGAAAATGACTGCGTTTGAGCAAATAAGATGATCTTTAGAAATTCAAAGAAACTAATAGACAAACATAAAATTTATTTAACTAACAAGAGAACGTAAAGAAATTTTTAAGTATTTCAAAAATTTCATAGACCTACCCAATGTGTAACAGTTCCAGGTGTTCGATTACAGCACGATCAGGGAATGACGGGATATATTAAGATTATGACCAGGTGTGTCCATCCTTATAACTACATGGCGGTAACACGTGACCAGTGGTGTAGGAATAGGTGGGTGCTTAGTGGGCGCAATGCGTCGGGGGGGGGGGCACTTTCTTTATATTGAGGGGCGGGATTTTGTCAATTTTTGAATGATACTTTCGTGGGGAAGTCCATAGAGGGACGGGGAATAGTTTGTTCCACCCTGGGCATCACAACCACAAGCTTTGCGGTACACCCCTGGGCATAACAACCACAAGCTTTGTGGCACACACTGGGCAGCACAACCACAAGCTTTGCGGCACACCCTGGGAAGCACCACCACAAGCTTTGCGGCACACCCCTGGTGGCACCCATCCAAGCTATGCCGCCCGCCCCATGCGGCACCAACCTAAGCTATGCGACACAAACCCAATCTATGCGACACGCCTCGGGTGGCACGAACCCAATCTATGCGGCATGCCTCGGGTGGCACGAACCCATATTTTCCCCTAGTGATGTCACAACTTTTTAGAATCAGAGCCCTATAAATAGAACACAAGCCTAATACAATAAGCAGAATGATCTATTAATATGAAGCACTGGGATAACCCCGACGCTATATGCCCGCTTAGGGGCCATTAATCCGCTCTCCTTCCACAAGTGTGAAGTAAAAATAGCCTCTGCGACCAGGATTAGGTTCCAACTGTATTAAAACTCCAATACCTCGGTAGTGGTTAGGATCGGTGAGGAACACGCCCGGCCCCCCCCCCCACCCCGTTCCCGCCCCCCCCCCCCCAACCCGACCAATGACGTAGGTGGTCAATGGTTCAAAGCCCATCGGTCCACTTCTCTCGTTGTGGGTCGGACCAGGGTTGATCAAACATGGCGGCTTGTTGAACCATTGACCACCTACGTCATTGGTCGGGTCTGAAAAGAGCTCCAGCGCTCTATAGAGTAAAAAAAAAAGGCGCGTCCGTTATTAGAGCAGTGATGGAGGGATTAAGACATTCTAATCCAATAACTTAATTAAATATTATTGATTGAATCCATGGAATATTACGTCCCTAATGGAACCCGATCTCCATACAATATCTTACTTGAAATTATGATTTGAGCAAGAATAGCCGGGGCTTTGATGATATTCCGTCAGATTTGATTCTTTTCTTTTCATTTTATTTTTTATTTTTATTTTTTTTTTTTTTGAGGTGCCAGATCTGAAGATTCTGTTCATAAAAATTTAAAAAAAATAATTGTAAACTTTATCAATTTTATTTTTGGACAGGCGAGAAAAACATGTCTTCATCATGGATTTGATATTCTCGTTTAAAAGAATTGTTTTTAATAATAAAAATTTGTTTTTCTTTTTAAACGAGTTTGTATTTACGACAAGCAATGCAGAGAAGACCAGATCCATGCCCTGCTGAGTCCTACTAAACAGTTCTACTAAACAGTCCTACTGAACAGTCCTACTAAACAGTCCTACTTGCGACGAACGTCACAGATCTCACATCCTTTCTTTTAGCCATCAGCCAATGGCGTTATGCCGCCGTAAGTCCATCGACAACAGTGTACTGGACATGTTCATTTGAGTATTCACCGACTACAGCGTACTTGACATGTCACTTTGAGAATTCACCGACTACAGTGTACTGGACATGTTTCCTTGTGTACATCTCCCACAGTGTACTGGACTTAAAATTTAGCTGAAATTATCCTAACCTTTTGAACGGATGAGTTATTTTTTTTTTTAAACTTGGGAATGAAAAAGAATTGTCCAAAATTGAATCAATTTTGAACCTCTGTGCCCTAGAAGCCTGGTCTGAGAGATGCCAACTTTAATCATAATCAAAGTTTTACTGCATTAAAAAGAAGTTCGTTCGTCTGTTAAAAATAAAAAGTATGAAGAGTATCGGGTTTTATTTGAAGCTGTAAGGCTGCGCATGCGCGTAGAGCTTCACTGGTCTTTTTTGTCAGCACTTTTCTGAGACTCGTTTTCACAACTTCCGCCGTTCGAACGAGGCTCTGGAGCTCAGCTGAAGAATGTCCTTTTTATTCCGTTTTCAGATGTAACATGAGACGGCTGAAATGAAACTAGAATGTTGAACAAATTGTACTATTTTATTTTGTCATTTCCTTTAATGAAATGTTACTTCTGTCTTCATATCCTAAGGGGAAATTTAACTAATTTCTTTCTTCCATATAGGGAAATGCTACTTCTTTATTCATATGCTAGGGTAAAATTTAATTAATTTTTTAAATTTTATTCAGTGAAATGTCACTTCTGTCTTCACATCAAAAGATACAATTTAAATAATTTTTTTTTTTATTTCATACTAGAATAAATGACCCAATGTAAATGGTAGGTCCATTGCGATAATTTCTACCTGCTAATGCAAAAGCTCATCGCAACACCTAATTTTAAAAAGAAGTATCTATGTAGTGATATTTACGTTTCTAGAATCATTAAGTTTTGAGAAATATTTATCTGCTACATGTATATATTATACGCCTACCGTACTACCTTAAATTTACCAGTCTAAATAAACCAATAATTATATCACTTTTGTCACTAAAGAAGTTAATTGAGGGACGATTTCTACGCTAGAAATATTTTAGATTTACGCCTTTTCGTGCCCTTGTTTTTACAACTTTTTTTCACTAAAAATGTTTTTAAAAAATGATAATAATATGATATAATTATATGCAATATTAAAGGAAATCGATATATTGATAGCTTCATCAAAAATGTAAATACACTTTTGCTTTGTTTAAAAAATAAAAACTATACATTATCAGAAAATCGTAAAAAAAAAAAAGAATTCCTTTATCTAAAGAAGATTGTAGCAACCATTTTTCACGTCTATAACAGACTTGAGTGTCTTTTTTAAAAACTTAAATTGTAAATCTCATAAAAATACACACCTCTTTACTGTTTACAAATTAAAAACACAAATATTTTTTCATTTTTGTTTAAATAAAGTATTAACCCATCTCCATTTTTCAAAATTAATTTTTAAGTTTATAAAATGATTGTGTTTTGATATTCATGGGTATACCTATAACATTGCACCCATGATTTGTTAACGCCATTGATTTTCTTAATTGGTAAACATATGTTTGTTTGTAAAAAGAGAATGTAACATCTGATTTTTCAAAAATGTAATACCATAGGATTTAAATACATTGTCATCCACTTAAAAATGTAGACATCCTATTTCCTATCTCCGAAATGTATGTATCAAAGAAGGCTAATAATTTATTCAATTCATTCCTTTATTTTGACAAGTATCTTATGCTGCCTAGGGCAAAATGAGCATACCCATATGGGCAAAAAGATAATGTAACTTCTCTTTTTACACAAATGTAATACCATAGAATTTAAATAAATTACCATCCATGTAAAAATGTATACATCCTATTTCCTACCTTTGATATGTATGTACCCAAGAAGGTTAATTTTTATCAAATTCATTCCTTTATTATGAGACATATCTTGTTCTGGCTGGGGCAAAATGACCAACCCCTCCAGATTTTTAAAACACATTAATAAAATCTTCCACTTGATGGTAGTCCCTTCCATACCCAAACTAACATATTTTGCACTTCATATGGTTTGTTCTTATTTGGATGTGTTATAAGTGGATTAGTGAGTGCTATTTGGCTGTGGAGTTGCGCTGCACTGATTGACTTAAACGGCATTTTCTTATTAGAAGTATATTTTAAGGATAAGTTCTTGTTACGTTATAAATTTAATAAAAGTATATTTTTGGAATGAAAAAAGTAAAACTTATTAAATGTTAAAAATACAAAGCTAAAATTTTTTGTTTTATTAAAAATTTTAAGAGCAATCAGTTATATTTATTAATTTTTCTTTTAAGAAGGGGGGAAATGTTTCAGTTTTGTAACGCGTGGTTATTAAATCAAAGAACTTTAAAAGTTTTGGTTAACATTGGCGATTCACGCTATGACTTCATTCGCTTTTTTAGGAAGAAAAAATTAATTTTAATTTTATTTCGTAATATTAACAACGCACTAAAACGCACTAAAACGCACTAAAACGCACTAAAAACAACTGATGTTTGGGTTTTCCCGATAAATGTGATTACGATGTAATTCTTAGATCATCATTTTATTATGATTTTTTTTTTCATAACTTTTCAATTCTGAAAAAACTGCTTAAATAGTTACAGTTACTTAATTGTTACTTTGAATAAATGTATAATTTATAATAATAACGCTTAACATTTTTCTAATATGGAAGCGTATTTATGTTATGTTTGCACATTAAAATTAATTAGATTTCCGTAAAATAATAGAAAATAACTAGGATTGTTTTTAAGAATCCGAACGTAATTAAATCTTTTCGGTTCTTTGTCATTACGTCAGTATAGCTCTTTCTAATATAGTGAAATGTTACTTCTTTCTTCATATCTTAAGGTAAAATTTGACTATTTTATTTTGTATTTCATATAGTTAAATTGTACTTCTGTCTTCACACCCTAAGTTCAAATTTAACTAATTGTTCTTTTTCATATAGTGAAATGTTACTTATGTCTTCACATCCTAAGGTAAAAGTTAACTAACTTTTTTCATTTCATATATTGAAATGTTACTTCTGTCTTTATATCCTAAGGTAAATTTAACTAATTTCTTAGTTTCAAATCGTACAATTTTACTTCTGTCTGCATATCCTATGGTAAAAGATAACTAATTTCTCTATTTCATTTTGTAAAATCTTAGTTCTGGCTTTATATCCTATAGTTAAGTACAATGCAAGACCAAAAAAAAAAAAACAATAGCTCATAAGATACATAAGTTTATGATCACGCCATGATTACCTAAATAGTTTACGATAACCCAATGATTACCTAAATAGTTTACGATAACCCAATGATTACCTAAATAGTTTACGATAACCCAATGATTACCTAAATAGTTTATAACGAACCAATGATTACCTAAATAGTTTATGATAACCCAATGATTACCTAAATAGTTTATAATAAACCAATGATTACCTAAATAGTTTATGATCACGCCATGATTACCTAAATAGTTTATGATAACCCAATAATTACCTAAATAGATTATGATCACGCCATGATTACCTAAATAGTTTATATGAAAACCCAATAATTACCTGACTAGTTTATGTCGCCCTGACCTTGCCTTCTGTCCTGAAACGACATCACAGGAGCAAAAAAAAAAAAATCACATAACTTGGGAACCATCGCCTCTAAATTTCAATTCAAACCCTTAATTAAAACCATCGGTTGCATTTTAAAAAAATAATTTTTTAAAAAATAATTTAAAACGCTTTTATTTGAAGATGCGCCTGAAGATGTTTTTGCGCACCTGAATCAGAGAGCACTGGCTTAGCGGTAGACAGCTTCATGTGTGTTGTTGCGTTTAGGCAAAGAGTAAGGTGTTTTTGGGTTTTTTATTTACATCCATCCGGCAGTCGGCATGTGTTCAACAAATTATGTCGATATGACTTTGACTAATAAGAAATAGAATTCATTTTTTTTTAAAAGTGCAATAAATGGTTTTACGTGGCGTCATGGGTTTAGTTATTGCGGATAAGTAACATTCTTTTCTTTAACACGTGCTTCGCACTCCAGCAATACGTGACACGAAAGTTGGTGGTGCTTGGGGTACCAGCTGATTCGTTTTGAATTATCAGAGTTTGAGAACTACTTGCATAAATCTTGAACGCATGTAATTAACTGTTACCGTACATGCATTACATCGTTACATTTCACTAACTGTTACCATGCACACCTTACATCGTAACATTTCACTAGCTGTTACCATGCACACAACAGATCGTAACATTACATCAGCTGTTACCATGTGATATTAACATTCTAACATTATTAGTGGTCGCAATCCGGGATCTCGACTTTCGAAAATACCGCAATACCGGACAATATTTGATGCTCGAAAAAACCGGGATTGGATTTATGTAAACCGGGATTTTCGATAATCCCGGAATTTCATTTTTCAACTTTTAAAAAAATCGTTTTTCTTAGTTTCCAGCTAGTTTTTGAGCTATTTTGTCTCAGGCTGAATGTCCCACTTTGTTTGTACCGTACATAGCCAAAAATTTACATGAAAATTTAAACACTAAAAAAAAAAAAATTTTTCCGCCTCAAACCAATTCGATTGAAATCATAATTTTTTAGTTTATGACTGATTTTACCTTCAGGCTGATAGAAAGAAATGGGGGACCCTGAACAAAAAATAAACCTAAATTTGAAAAGCATATGAAACTATCGGAAACAAAGACATCAGTTTGGCTTCATTTCTTGAAAGCTACGGACAATCTCTTAAGCTAAATGTATTATAATCAACAAGATATTTAAAACATTGGGAGGTACAACTTCAGGACTTCACTCATATTTACAGTCTGCGCATTCCAGTGATTACTTGGACGTGTTTCTAAGGCAAGATTGCGACCAGATGCGAAAAAATATTGTGGATATTCAAAAGCTTGGTCGGTGAGTGGATTCCTCGTTGGAAATAATTATTAACAATCAAATGAAACATCTTGGATCTGAGCATGACGAACTTGTAGATGCACTGCCACTTAAGAGACAATTAGAAATTGAAATACAAAATAAACTTCAGGCTCAGGATAATACTTCCAGACCAACGGATGGAGACATTGATACATTGGTAAAAATAGAAATGGGTTTATTAGAGAATGGCTGTTTAAGAGGAAAATGTCTAGAAATTGCGTATGATAGACTATGGTCTATTCCTCTGACCGGTGTTGAGTCAGAGCGGGTGTCCTCTTCATCAGTTTAATTTTGTAACCATTTGCGGTCAAAGTTAAGTGATCAAAAATTATACACTTCATCATTTTACGATTTCACTATTAAATTTGACCAAAGATTAAAACCACACCAATTATTTTAATATATTTGATTAATAAAACTATTTAAATTAAAGATATAATCTCGAATCACATATAATCTCCAATCTCGACTAGAAAGTCTCTAAATATAGAGAATATCGAAAATACCGGGATTCCGGTATTCGTAAACGTCAATATCGAAAATTCTAGTTTTGGCAAAAGGGACCGGTTTTGCGAACACTAAACATTACGGAGTGTAATGGGAAACAGAACACAGTTTTAAATGTTCAAATTAAATTGATTCCTTGCTGTGTTATAACAAATCAAGCTGTGGTTAGAAATGATCAATTTCGAATTAATTTTGAATTCGATACCTTATATTTACCTGACATTTATTTACTAGTAACTGTCATAAATAATTTTTTTTTAAAATATAGCACCGTTTCTTTTTAATAGATGGAAAATATCGATATTGCCTGTAAGGCTTATCGAATCGAATGTGTAAAATATTTAAAGCAGCGAACGTGCCAAAATAATATTCGATACTCAATAATTGAATTTAGTTATTCTTTACGTTTTCGTGAGTTTTTTAATTCTATGTATTCCTCAGTTTTTATGTTTGCTAGAGATTTTTTTAAAGTCTTCGTTGACTGAGCTCCTGAGAGACCTTGAAACGCCCAAAGCTAACTCCAAAGTAGGTCATCGTTGTCAAACAGACCTTGGGAGTGTGCGACGCTGTCAAACAGACCTTGGAGTGTCCGACGCTGTCAAACAGACCTTGGAGTGTCCGACGTTGTCAAACAGACCTTGGGAGTGTCCGACGCTGTGAAACACTCCGGCCCCCATCATACTTATTGCTAATTTTGTTGACTCCAAGTCTCTCCGACACAGCTGACTTCTCTCACGTCAACAGTCGTGACTTCTCTTACTACACTCCTGACTTCTGTTGATGACGTCAAAACTCCTGATCTCTGTTACTGACGTCAACACTCCTCAGCTCTGTTACTGTCTTCCACACTCCTGACTTCTGTTACTTATATCAACACCCCTGATCTCTGTTACTGACGTCAACACTCCTGACCTCTGTTACTGACTTCCACACTCCTGACTTCTGTTACTGACGTCAACACTCCTGATTTCTATTTAAAACGCCAACACATCTGACTCCTGCTACTCGCGTCTACAGTCCTGACTCCTGTCTCTCTAATAACACTTTAAAAATCTACCAACGGCTCAGCCATTTCCATTCGAGCTGAACGGAGGAAACGGTTCAATGGTTAAAAAAGGTTATCCTCTAAAATCAGATTAGGCGTACATACCCTAATCCCTTGCCACTTCCATCTACCCCCCCCCCCCCCCCCCCCCCCCCCCCCACAATCCCCCAGGCCTTACTTCCGGTCACGTAAATGCTGTAAAAACCCACTTCCCCCTCTTACCCACTTTCACCACCGCCACTTACCACCCTTCCACCTACTCCCCTTCAACCACCCCACTTTCACCTACCCCCACTTCCTAGAAGACCTTACCTGCGGTCACGTCTATGCCGAGAGGTAAGCACCAAACTGAGACCGGAAATGCGCGATGGCGGTGACACGGTTCCTACATCTTGACCACACAAATCAGACGTCACCGCTGAAAGGGGACTGCATTCATGAGTGATCCCTGCACCAAACTGGGCGCTAAAGGAGGTGGGCAAGGGGGGGGGGTGAGTTGGTGAGGAGAGTTCTGATGAAAAGTCTCTAGAGGGTGGGAGTGATGGGGGCGATACGCAAGCAATGGATTCTATTTTAGGGTTTGCTATTGGTAGTTACAGTTTGGAGACAATTGGTTTAGGTACAGCGATGGGTAGTGGGGGTTGGGGAAGGGGGGGGGGGGGTTGGGGAAAGG
>CAXITT010000277.1:917710-939443 GCA_964033795.1 Lymnaea stagnalis
CCTTTTTTCGGTTTCGGCCGAAAGTCATTTTTAAAATTTCGGCCTTTTTTCGGTTTCGGCCGTAAGTCATTTTAAACTTTCGGCCTATTTTCGGCTTCGGCCGAAATCAGAAAATCACTTTCGGTCGGTCTCTACATTGGACCATGTGAATACAACTTATAGAACTATCAACTTTGTAAAATATGAATACACCTCATAGATCTATCAACAATTGGACCATATGACTACACCTTATAGAACTATCAACTATTGGACCATATGAATATACCTCATAGAACTATCAGCCATTGGACCATATGAATACATTTTATAGAACTATCAACAATTGGACCATATAAGTACATGTAATTTCTAACCTTAAAATGATAAAATGTCCAATAAATTTTAATCCCTGACCATCGTACCCACCAAATTGGACGAGAAGAAGTGTTGTTGCTACACCATATCCAACATTTCTGCATCAAACGCCCAAATACTCAGTCATACCCCACAATGCTCCATTATAACCCACAATGCTTCATCATAGCCCACATTGTTCCATCATAACCCACAAAGCTCCATAAGACGCCACAATGCTCCATCATAACCCACAAAGCTCCATTAGACGCCACAATACTCCATTATAACCCACAATGCTTCATCATAACACACATTGTTCCATCATACCCCACAATCTTCCATCATACCCGTAAGGCTCCATCATACCCCACAATGCTCCATCATACACCACAAGGCTCCATCATACACCACAAGGTTCCATCATCCACCAACCCATCAACCTGAAAAAGACTCATAAACTCTTCGCACATTTTTAGATCCCAAAAAGACTCCTAAGGACTCTTCAAAACTCCTTCAAACTCCTGAAGACATAACAATTTAAATAGACTCAAGTGTCTTTATGTCTTGTGCTCAAGTCTCGTGCTGAAAGTTAATTCAAATCTACTCATAAGTTGTTTATTTTTTAAAATTTAAATAAGATAATTCTCTTAAATAACACCCAGGTAACTCTTCCCTATCCACGAGTTCATGCCCTTCCCAGAAGCCTGCCGTAATCGTTTTGAAAGCCATGTTCAATATTGTTTTACTTCTGAAAACTTTTCGCTGGCTGTGTCTGGCGTGCCTTGGATTCGGCCTGACCGCACTGTCCCTGTTTGTGCAGAGTTAAACCGTCTACATTATGTTGTGCGTTTAAATGTCTATTTTCATGTTGTACACACTTACAATGTCTAGTGTACATAGTGCAACACTTTATACAATATGAATACACCTCATCTTTTTCTGTATAAATTTGAATCAGTTGTTTACTCGCATCAAATTCGGCCAGGTATTTTCCTTCCTGAATTGTTTCCTTCATCTTCCTTCAGTGTTGTTGTGTTGTTTACTCCTAACTCAAGTTGCTCAAAACGATGACGCGGTAATAGCGTTTAACTTCACCGTTTGAGTTTGTGGGGGAATATCCATGGAAAAATACAACAGCTTAATGTGTCTGTTTGGATAGTTGTCAAGGGGGATGGGAGGGGTAGACTGCTGACTAAGAGGGATGGGATGATGGATAGGATGGATATGTTGTTGGATAGGAGGGATACGTTTTTGGATAGGAGGGATACGTTGTTGGATAGGTTTTTGGATATGCAGTTGGATAGGAGGGATAGGTTGTTGGATAGGATGTTGGACAGGCGGGATAGGCTGTTGGATAGGAGTGACAGGTTGTTGGATATGTTTTGAATAGTAGGGATAAGTTGTTGGTTAGGAGGGATAGTTTGCTGGATAGGATAGTTATTTTGTTGGATAGGAAATGTAGACTGCTGGATATGATGGTTAGGTAGCTGGATAGATGGGCTGCTCGTTAGGAGAGTCGGGTTGCTGGAAATGAGAGATAGGCCGCTAGATATGAGGGTGTAGTCTGCTCAATAGCAAGGGTAGGGTTTTCATTTTGGTGAAAGGGAGGTCAGGAGGAAAAAAAATGAACTTCTGGTCCAGAGACAAGTGAAAAAACTCAATAGAGAAAGTTGTTTACTTGATGCGTTAACCTAAAGGAAAGTCAACAAATAAAATGTTTAACAGGAATGTAAAAAAAATAAATATTTTTTTTTAAAAATAAAATAGTTTGGGGAACCCTGTCACGTGCTCAAAAATATCCAACTAAGAAGAATCCTGTCAGTGGCGTAGCTAGGGGGGGTGCGGACCGCACCGGGTGACACCAACCCTAGCTACGCCACTGGATCCAGTTACATGGAATTTAGAAACACGTTTCGTTTTTTTTTCTTTTCTTTATAGACTATTTTAAGTCAAAGTTTCTTACATTGTCATTCACAGGTCGACATGTACCAAGACAATAATAAGCCACACACCAATTTAAAATCATACCATCGAATACCTGGGCTGTTAACACAAAGAGAGAGAACACCCCTCCTTGTGAGGATCTTGACATCGGTACACAATATTTCGGATCGCATCGAATGTAATACGAAATGAAAAGCACCCGTTCATGAACGTAACTCTTGGTGTGGTCTAAAGTAATTTCCCCTTGCTCCTCACCTTCGCGCCGCCCCCTTCCCCTGCCCCCCTCCCTCCCCGTATAGAAAGAACACTTAGCGTTCAACGTCTGGGGGCGGCATCATTTCTGATTATAATGATTACTGCCAACACAACCTTACAGCAACAAGCACTCGTCAGTGCTGCCATTATTTACGGTAAATCCTCAGAAAACCAGTAGACCTTTTTTTTTTTGTTTTTTTGTTGCTTTCCTCAATCTTGGCGGAGGATTATTTAAAAAAAAACAAATCACACAAGCATGTTTACCTTATAATCACCTCGATGTTTCCACAAGTGTGTCCCTCCGACGTGGCTCAAATGCTGGAGCTGAAAGGTCCGGACAACATTCTGATGGGTTCAAATGTATTTTTTTAAAAATCGGGAAATCTCAAAACTATTTCCGGACCCAGGTGAAGCATTGTCGAAATTTTTGGTATTTAAAAATGTAAAAACAAAAACATATAAAAACGTTAGAATGCATGACGTCATGTAACGCCCATCAACGAAAACAGATAAGAGCAGCTGCTGAGCATCGAGAAGCAAACACCACAGCAGTTTAATTGTGTCAGCTCCGCGGTCTTCACTTCCGGTTTTGAAACTTAGGCAATGGCGCCATGAAGTAAACATGTTAGTGGTAGCATTCTGAAATTGTAAGTTGTAGCTTTATGAACTTGTTAGTAGTAGCAGTCTGAACTTGTAAGTAATAGCACTTTTAATGTGTTAGTAGTAGCATTCTGAACTTGTTAGTAGTAGCATTCTGAACGTGTAAGTTGTAACTTTATGAATTTGTTAGAAGTAGCACTCTCAACTTGTAAGTAGTAACATTTTGAATCTGTTAGTAGCATCATTCTGAACTTGTTAGTAGTAGCATTCTGAACTTGTTAGTAGTAGCATTATGAATTTGTTAGTAGTAGCATTCTGAACTTGTTACTAGCAGCATTCTGAACTTGTTAGTAGTAGCATTCTGAACTTGTTAGCAGTAGCATTATGAATTTGTTAGTAGTAGCTTTCTGAACTTGAACTTTAAACGCCTCAGTCTTATTTGTTGGAAACCGGATGTATGTGTCCTACTCCAAATGACATCTTCTGAAACGTTTTCTCTCTGAATCTATGAGTGATTCAAGTCAACCCCCCTCCCCCCACACACACCGATGGACCTGCTCTCTCAACTACTCTCCATAGTCTTTTTTCGCCAAGAACACGGATAAGAATCATGTTTGAAAGAGCCATGTTGTTTGGAGAGTACAACTGTGTAAATTTCCAACAAGCTACATCTAATGGTATTTGAAACCACCCCCAACCAACCACAACCATCAACATTGTAGGACACAACCAACCACAAATATCAACATTGTAGGACACAACCCACCACAACCATAGACATTTTAGGACACAACCCACCACAACCATCAACACTGTAGGACACAACCCACCACAACCATCAACATTGTAGGACACAACCCACCAAAACCATCAACATTGTAGGACACAACCCACCACAACCATCAACATTGTAGGACACAACCCACCAAACCGTCAACATTGTAGGTCACAACGGCATGGATCCCGAGCTACGTAGTAAAGTATGTCAGCAATTATCCTTCTCAGGCCTTGGAACTGTACATTTCTAATAATCCATTTCAGAACTGTTGGCCACGTTATACATTGCAACTGTCCGTTATAGTGATGGACTGTCTAGTTTAGTGATGAAATGTCCGGTATAGTGATTGGCTGTCCGGTATAGTGATAGTCTGTCCGGTATAGTGATGGGCTGTCCGGTATAAAGATGGGCTGTCCGGTATAGTGATGGACTGTCCGGTATAGTGATGGACTGTCCGGTATAGTAATGGACTTCGGTATAGTGATGGGCTGTTCAGTATAGTATTGGGCTCTTCGGTATAGGGATAGGTTCTCCGGTATAGTGATTAGTGAAACAGCATAGATATGTGATAGAACAGATGTAATAGAACAGAGATATGTGATAGAACAAATATAGGTGATATAAAATATATGTTATTATATATATGTATATATATATATATATATATATATATATATATATGTGATAGAACTACATGGTGAAGATGGAAACACTTCTGAACAGGCATATGTGACAGACATATGTGGCAGACGTATGTGACAATATGTGACAGACATATGTTACAGCATTTGTGACAGAAATATGTGACATACATATGTGACAGACATGTGTGACATACATATGTGACAGATATATGTGATGGACATATGACAGTCATATGTGAAAGAAATATGTGACAGACATATGTGACAGACATATGTGACAGACATATGACAGTCATATGTGACAATTATATGTGAAAGACATATGTGGCAGTCATATGTGACAGACATATGTAACAATATGTTACAGACATATGTGAAAGACATATGTGAAAGACAAATGGGACAGAAATATGTGACAGACATATGTGACAGGCATATATGACAGGCATATGTGACAGACGTATGTGACGATATATGTGACATGCATATGTGACAGATATACGTGACAGACATATGACAGTCCTATGTGACAGATATAGGTGACAAACATATGTGACAGACATATACGACAATCATATGTGACATAAATATGTGACAGACATACGTGACACACATATGCGACTCCTGAACAGATATGGGCGGACGTAAAATCCCTGGCAGACAAAGTTTGAACTTAGAATTGGACAGACAAGTACGTGTTTGTGAATGTGTTAGCTTAAGTGTGCACGTGCGTCTGTCTGCGGCTTTTTCTGAAACTAACATGAAAAAAATTCTATTTTAAGCGCATTCTTTAGGATTTACACAAAAAGACAAACAAAAAAAAAGTAATTAACAGCCAGCAAACAGCCAGCAAACAGCCAGCAAACAGCCAGCAAACAGCCAGCAAACAGCCAGCAAACAGCCAGCAAACAGCCAGCAAGTACATTCGCACAAAAGAGTTTAAACCGGACAACAAGGGATTAAAAAAAAACTGTCTGTGAAACATGGACCTTGAAACTTGAAACCTTCAGGCTCCCCGACTACGGACGTGTGGACCTAAGACTTGACACTTGGCGGTATCTAACAAGGTCGCTGCCGACGTCGCAAACGCTCCACGCACCACAGACCTGGAAGGCGCTTTTGAGAGTCGTATCACGTGACGTGACCCCGGCCATTATGGTTACCCCCCCCCCCCCCCCCCCACCCCGGGCCTTTTTGGTTCCCCCCCCCCCCCCCGAGCTCGTGACACAATCTCAATGTTGTCGAGAGTAGGCCTACATGGCATGTGTTTTGTCTTATCGTCGCGAGAATTGGGCAACACTATCATCCTAAGCGTTTTCCTTATCACCCCCAGAGGCGGAGGCGAGTGGAGGGTGAGTTCACGAGTTACAAAACATTCTCACTGCGGCTATCTTTGTCCTCGGCGAAATCGGGTTTTGTTGATGTAGATTTAAATATTTCGGTACGGAGAGTTCATGATGTTTTAACACGTAGTTGGGTATTTCTAACATCTGTGTAAGCGACACAGTATGTTTCGTGATAGTGGCAAGGCTACATTCTCACAATTATGAAGGTGAACGGCTGCTCGTGTAGGGTAAACTGTCGTTAGTTGACTGCTACGTGGGGTAAATGCCTTTGTATGCCTAACACTAGACGTAGAAATAGATGTAGCACTGGACGTAGTAATAGACGTAGCACTAGACGTAGCAATAGATGTAGCACTAGACGTAGCAATAGATGTAGCAGGCGTATCAATAGACGTAGCAATAGATGTAGCACTAAATGAAGTAATAGACGTAGCACTAGACGTAGCAATAGATGTAGCACTAGATGTTGCACCAGACGTAGAAATAGATGTAGCACTAGACGTAGTAATAGATGTAGCACTAGATGTAGCAATAGCTGTAGCACCAGACATAGCAATAGATGTATCATTAGGCGTAGCAATAGATGTAGCACTAGACGTAGCAATAGATGTAGCACTGGGCGTAGCAATAGGCGTAGCACTAGACATATAACTAGATGTAGCACTACATGTTGCACTAGATGTAATACTAGACGTTGAATTGGACGTAGCAATAGATGTAGCACTAGACGTAGCGATAGGCGTAGCAATAGATGTAGCACTAGACGTAGCAACAGGTAACTCGTTTTCATTTTGACAGTCTATGACTTTGTTACACGCCTCAAGTCGTACATTCGATGACTTGGGGACACAATGAATTAGTTTGAGAAACTTCGATTTCAAGACGCAGCTGACTCTGATTTGAAAACCGGATGACATGAGGAATAGTAACAATGCTTGAAAGGTGCATGAGAGCGTTTAGGTTATCACTCACTGTAACCTGCGACCTTTGGCTTCAAATAATAAAAGCCACATTTAGTTGATGGTCTCATTATCACAACGGTGGAAATGAAAACGATGAATAGGGAGGGTGGGTGGTTGGGTGGGGGGGGGGGGCTAGGAGGGGTCTTCTGTTTAAGAAGGAACATTAGTTTTGATTGAAGACAAAAACCCATAATACATACCAACACAGATTTCGAGTTGGAATGAGTGGGAGGCCAGATTGAAAATAGGAACCAGCTCCCCTTCCATATCCGTCCTTGTGAAACCTCGTCCACTTTTAAAAAGTCCCTTGAAACCCACCTGTTTAGGTCCGCCTATGACCTGTGATGCACCCTCCTTGCCCTGCCTCATTTTCTGTTCCTGTAGTATAGGTCAAAACGTGCCAAAGTGTTCTCGTTATATAGCCATTTTAATTGTTTCTATAATATAGTAGTTACTATCCTAGTGTCTAATTTTAATTTTACTTAGTTTACAGGTTTTTAATAATTGTAAAGCGCATAGAGCTTTAAGGTAAGCCCTATATAAAAAATGCCTAAATAAATAAATAAAAATAAATGAAGTAGTTTCATTTTGCAGGGCAGTGGTCGGAAAATTCATTAGTCAAAAGAGCCGCCCAATCAGCAGCTGGACGATTAAACACATTTTGAGAGCCACATTTCTCTTCAAGAACCATGTTTTTTGGAGTCAAAAACCTACTTGTGGACGACTGGGCGAGCTGCGATTTGCCGACCACTGGTGTATGGCATATGCCTGAGAGAAGGAGAAGGCATTTGCCTCTTTATTGTGTATAAACTATGCCTGAGAGGAAAAATATAAAAAAAAGGGGGGGGGGGAGGGGGGGCCTTTGGCTCCTTATTCACATTCCTTCGACTCTCTTTATATTTCTAAACCTTGGTTGGGTCAACGGACGATATAACCCATGGGGTGATAAATATCGCGTATCTTCAAATTTAACAAATGGATGATTATGATACAATATATAATAAAATTAATATGCGGATGTAAGAATGGACGGATGGAAATATGTATGAATGGATGGATGGATAGATAGATGAAAGAATGGATGGATGGATGGGGCGTCAGTTTCATTAGTCATCAAAACAATGAACAGCTGAACTATCCCCAAAAAAAAAAAAAGTTTGAAAATTGTACGGGTTTGAAGTTATTGCAGTGTTTTTTTTCTTCTCATACAAGCTGCAGGCAATGAATCATTGTAAAAACGATGTTTTGAAATGCAAACTCAAGGGCGGACAGACGTCAGTTGGCCTTGAAATAACTTCATTAAATCTCTCGGAGAAGCTCGACTGAGACACCTTTTTACGATGATTAGTGCAAACTACAAACCGTTTATGATGGGATTTCTTTAATCTCTAACGAGGCCAGCGGTGGGATTTCTTTAATCTCTAACGGGGCCAGCGGTGGGATTTCTTTAATCTCTAACGAAGCCAGCGATGGGATTTCTTGAATCACAAGGCCAGCGGTGGGATTTCTTTAATCTCTAACGAGGACAGTGGTGGGATTTCTTTAATCTCTAACGAGGCCAGCGATGGGATTTCTTGAATCACAAGGCCAGCGGTGGGATTTCTTTAATCTCTAACGAGGTCAGCGAGGGGATTTCTTGAATCACAAGGCCAGCGGTGGGATTTCTTTAATCTCTAACGAGGCCAGTGGTGGGATTTCTTTAATCTCTAACGAGGCCAGTGGTGGGATTTCTTTAATCTCTAACGAGGTGTGCGATGGGATTTCTTGAATCACAAGGCCAGCGGTGGGATTTCTTTAATCTCTAACGAGGCCAGTGGTGGGATTTCTTTAATCTCTAACGAGGTCAGCGATGGGATTATTTTGAATCACAAGGCCAGCGGTGGGATTTCTTTAATCTCTAACGACGCCAGTGGTGGGATTTCTTTAATCTCTAACGAGGTCAGCGATGGGATTATTTTGAATCACAAGGCCAGCGGTGGGATTTCTTTAATCTCTAACGAGGCCAGTGGTGGGTTTTCTTTAATCTCTAACGAGGCCAGTGGTGGAATTTCTTTAATCTCTAACGAGGCCAGTGGTGGGATTTCTTTAAGCTCTAAAGAGGCCAGTGGTGGGATGTCTGTAATCTACTAGAGAGCCCTATTGGTGGGATGTCTGTAATCTACTTGAGAGCCCTATTGGTGGGATGTCTGTAAACTACTAGAGAGCCCTATTGGTGGGATGTCTGTAATCTACTAGAGAGCCCTATTTGTGGGATGTCTGTAATCTACTAGAGAGCCCTATTGGTGGGATGTTTGTAATTCCCTAGAGATCCCTAGTGGTGGTAATAATTTTATATCCTAGGAAGGCCAATATCACTGTATACTACTCCGCTATGCAAACTAAAACTTCCATTAAATATGCTCCCATTCTTATTTGTGATTTCGTACATATGAAACGACCCTTTATCTCATCCTCCACTGAGAGGGTGCTCGAAATGTTTGATCCGAGATATGTTAAACTGTCAAAAGCATCCAAGTCGCAGTCGTCAATGGAGATAGTGGGGAGGGAGTCAGCATCCTGTGCTATAATGTTGGTTTTCTTTAAGCTGATGGTCAGGCCAAACTCTTTGCAGGCGGCGTATAGGCTGGACACAAGGCTCTACAGGCAGCGGATAGGCTGGACACAAGGCTCTACAGGCAGCGGATAGGCTGGACACAAGGCTCTACAGGCCGTCTGCTGTGTCAGATATTACGGCGGTGTCGTCTGCAAATAAGAACTCGGGTGGCATTAACTTTCTTATTTTGGTCTTAGCTCTAAGGCGGGCAATTTTGAATAATCTCCCGTCGGCTCCAGTGTGGATGTATATCCCCTCGCTGTTGTTCTTGGAGGTATACTGGAGTAGGATGGAGAAGAAGATTGTAAATAAAGTAGGAGCCAGCTCACAGCCTTGCTCTACTCCACTGCCCACTGGGAAAGCTTCGGAGGTGGTGCTGTGATAGAACACGGTGCCCTGCATGTTATCGTGGAACTGCTTGATGATGTTAAGCAGACGTGTAGGGCAGTCTTTCTTTTTTGTTAGGATCTGGAAAAGGCCGCTTCTGCTGATAAGATCAAAAGCCTTAGTGTTGTCGGCAAACGCGATGTAGAGAGGCATATGTTGTTCCCTGAATTTCTCCTGCAGCTTTCATTCGCTAGACTGAAGAAAGGAGTCTGATCCAGAGCTAAACCCACAACAAGAACTATGCTGCAGGTATACCAGGCCAGCGTACTGAGCACACCCCTCTGTGGATGAGAGTCTTGGACCACATACTCCTGGAACGAAAGAAGGCTCAATTGCTTCCACCTCAGATGCCTGCGCTGCATCCTTGACATCAAATTGCAAGATAAAGTCCCCAACACGGACGTCCTTTCTCAAACAAACATGTGCAGTGTCCCAGCCATATTAATCCAAAGACGTCACCGATGGCTTGGGCACGTCAAACGAATGCAACCTGGTCGTATACCCAAGGACGTGCTATACAGCGAGCTGGCGACAGGGATAAGGTCGGGTGGACGGCCTCGCCTCAGATACACAGACATTTGCAGAGGAGACATGAAGGAAGCCAACATCGACATTTCAAACTGGGAGGACCTGGCAGAGGATCGATCCACATGGCGGGACATCGTGAAGGGAGGATCGCTACATGCTGAGAAGCGAAACAGGGCCGACAGCTACAAAAAGAGCGAGGAGGAAGGCCGGTAAACACTGCTCCACCGCATTCGTGTGTGAGATATGCAGCACAGACTGCCACTCGAGGATTGGTCACACTAGCCAAACTAGGAGCTGCAAGCTAAAAAGATAAATATATCGTCTTTGGCAGACGGAAAGATGCCATACACAAATACGTACATGTGAAACTAGCCACAAATTCCCCAAATTAGGAAAACAGACATAATTCCCCATTATATGAAATGAGCCAGCTAATACGCCTAACGAAACAATCACAGGCCTTGGGATTTCGCTCAGCGAAGTCTACATCATCGTCACATTGTGACGGACGGATGCAAGAATAAAATGATCCATGAATTCCATTTTATAAAACTAAAACCAGCCAGGCAATATCATGGATACCGGCCAGGGAAGAACATGGATACAGGCAAGGCAAGAACATGGATACCGACCAGTGAAGAACATGGATACCGGCCAGGCAAGAACATGGATACCGGCCAGGGAAGAACCTGGATACTGACCAGGGAAAAAATGGATACCGGCCAGGCAAGAACATGGATACCGACCAGTGAAGAACATGGATACCGGCCAGGCAAGAACATGGATACCGGCCAGGGAAGAACCTGGATACTGGCCAGGGAAAAAAATGGATACCGGCCAGGCAAGAACATGGATACCGACCAGGGAAGAGCATGGATACTGGCCAGGTAATACTAAAACAGTTGGGCAATGAATTGGTCTCTTCTAAAGATTAAGCATTTCCGTATGTCAAATTACAAGTTCCAGGGTTGTGCCAAGTGCAACAAGACTGAGAGATTGGTCCGTTACTATGAACAACAGACCGAGCGAGTTATGTCTAGCAGCTGATTAAAGTGGGGTGAGCTAACTGAGAACTGTTCAAGGGAGACAAGCACATTCAGATGGGATGTAGATAGACAAGCTTATGTAGATGTGTAGATCATAGATTAGCTAAAATTTAAGGGCCCATTTATCATAAAAACAATCAGCAAACGCAAATACCCCCCCCACCCCCCCCACCCAACCTAAAATCAAAGTAAAAATAATAAAGTTTAAAAAAAAAAACACAAACAAACTTCCATGCATAACATACACCAGGCAAGGCTCAGCGATGGGATAGTGTAAAGACGATATTTTTAAAAAAAAACAACAACCGAGGCCAACTCCTGGAATTGGAGTCTCATAGCAGGATTCTTTGTTACTAGCGATTACCCGTCAACAATGACGAGAAAATCAATATAAAACAAAACAGTGCACACTAGAAGTAGGTCGCACCATCAGAAAACAAAACAAAAACACAATCACTTCGAAAAATAACATGAAGTACTTCTCTTGAAATATCTCCAGGTTTTAAAAATGTGTAATAATCCTGAGCTGCATACCAAGGAGAGTATGAGATATTTTACACCTACAAATTAATTCAGAGGATCGAAACTTATGTTTCACTACGGTCTTAGAGGCCATGCTCTTTATTGCACGTTAAAAATGTCGGGCGTCTTCATAACATAATTATAGATTGAAATTTCCCAATCAAGTTACAATATTTTACAATATGCAACAGTAAGGTCGACTTAAGATGTACGTTGATTAGCAGATGAATGGCTTCAAAGAACTATTTCACTCAAAGTTTACAGTAACTTGTGTGGCACGCTCTTTGTGATTGATGAACATTTTCAAATAAATATTTTTACATAAAATTAATATCCTTTTTTTTTTAAAAAAAGAAGAATTTAAAAAAGACGCAAGGTTTAAATAGAATAAATTTTATTCTAAATGTGGACTGCTTCATTTTGAAATCTGTCAGGTTTTTCACCAAGTACTCTGTATGTTACCTTTCATATCGTTTAAAAATACAACGTCTGCTTTCCAAGATGCTACCTGTACGTTAAGGGGACTCAGAATGTAAGCGAGATGTAAGATGTCCAGGCAAATGTAACATAAAGTAATCAGCTGATGTCTATTGCAAGTGTGGCTATTACTGTAACCAATCCCATTGGATAGCTCATAGCCAATGTTAATTGTTACACTAATGGACTAAATATATTTTAAAGATTCATCAATATAGTAAAGTAAAAAAAAAACTTTTGAAGTAATAACAACAATAATATTTTATTGCTGAACGTTTTTAAAAGTCCATTCAATGGTTTCGAACGTGTTACCTTTGGGGACCAGTGTGAGCTACTTAACATGTGAACCAAGAATCCATTCGTGTCGATGTCGGAAACTTAAAGCCTAAACCAAAGTGTCTATTCGTGTCAAAGTAAGTTACCTCAAACACAAACCAAAGTATCTATTTCAGTCAAAGTAAGCTACTTAAAATACAAACCAAAGTATCTTTCGTGTCAAAGTAAGCTACTTAAAATATAAACCAAAGTGTCTATTCGTGTCAAAGTAAGCTACTTAAAACAGAAACCAAAGTATCTATTCGTGTCAAAGTAAGCTAGTTAAAACACAAACCAAAGTGACTATTCGTGTCAAAGTAAGTTACTTAAAACACAAATCAAAGTATCTATTCGTGTCAAAGTAAGCTACTTAAAACACAAACCAAAGTGACTATTCGTGTCAAAGTAAGTTACTTAAAAAATAAACCAAAGTTTCTATTCGTGTCAAAGTAAGCTACTTAAAACACAAACCAAAGTGACTATTCGTGTCAAAGTAAGTTACTTAAAAAATAAACCAAAGTTTCTATTCGTGTCAAAGTAAGCTACTTAAAACACAAACCAAAGTTTATATTCGTGTTAAAGTAAGTTACTTAAAACACAAATCAAAGTATCAATTCGTGTCAAAGTAAGTTACTTAAAACACAAACCAAAGTGACTATTCGTGTCAAAGTAAGTTACTTAAAACACAAACCAAAGTATCTATTCGTGTCAAAGTAAGCTACTTAAAACATATACCAAAGAGCCTATTTGTGTCAAAGTAAGCTACTTAAAACTGAACCAAAATGTCCATTTGTATCAAAGTAAGCTACTTAAAACATAATCGAAAGAGCCTATTCGTGTGTGTCAAAGTAAGCATACTTAAAACTTAAAACAAGGAGTATATTCGTGTCAAAGTAAGCTACTTAAAACATGAAGCAAAAATCTATTGACCCCTTTGAATGGACTTGATTTTGCCTGTTGCTTTCTTTGATAACGTGTTACACATGGCACCTGAGTTCTTTAGTACAGAGGTAGCAAACCTTCGGCCTGCGGGCCACCATAGCCCCGCTTACACATTTAAGACCAATCAAGACCTGGATTCGTTTATCATTTTCTCGTAAAAGTGTACAAATTGCAAATGATAACCAATAAAAGATATTGACAACTAATAATGACAGTGTAAAAAAAATCCAATAAATGATCACTATCACCTTCTCTCCCGCGTTCTTATTTCCCTCTCCCCTCCTCACTCTCGCTTTTCTTTTCTCCCTCTCTCTCAACCTCTCCCTCTTTTTCACTATTCCTCACTGTCTCTCCCCTCTCTCAATATCTCCTTCTCTTTCCCACGCTCTCATTATCCCTTTCTCCTTCCCCTCTCACCCACAATCTCTCATCACTTTATTAGCGTCAGTTCCAGACAAACGACGTGACCTCTGATATTTAAATACGTCTACACATTTCACGTATTTCATTCCACATTTCAATTTGAACCACTCACACTGTCACAGTATATCTTCCAACTACTCACACGGTCACAGTATATCTTCCAACTACTCAGACTGTCACAGTATGTCTTCCAAATACTGACACTGTCACAGTATATCTTCCAACTACTCACACTGTCACAGAATATCTTCCAACCACTCAGACTGTAAAGTTTATCTTCCAACTACTCACACTGTCACAGTATATCGTTCAACTTCTCACAGTGTCACAGTATATCTTCCAACTACTCACACTGTCAGAGTATATCTTCCAACCACTCAGACTGTCACAGTATATCTTCCAACCACTCGCACTGTCACTGTATATCTTCCAACTACTCATATTGTCACAGTATATCTTCCTAATCCACGAAAGGAGAATATTTACCTGTTCTGTTTACAACTTTTAAGATTATGATTAAATGTTTAAATTTAGCAACACAATAATCTTTAATCCATTGTAACTTTGCTCTTCAATAGCCTAGGACCTAGAAACGTGGGTTTATTCTTATTTATTTTAACTACGTTAATTTCACAATAAGTGGTTCAGCCCCACCCCCACCCCCACGCCACCATCACCCCCTCACATACACACACACTCACCCCCACATACACGCACACATTTTTCCTTACTTATGATTTTGTCATATTTGGACTTTTTTTGTTTTGTTTAAATAGTAATTATCTCCCACTAAAATTATTTTCGGGGCTGTGAAAAACAGAATAAAAAAATAAAAGGCTTGCGTATATCCCTGTGTTGAGGAGGGAAGGGGGGTGTTGGCGATTTGCAGCGTTAAAAAATGTAATAACCCTGACGAGGTCATTGGGAGAACTGATTATCAAATTTAGACCCACGGCGTAATCAGCTGATTAAAAAAAAAAACACAAAAAAAAACAAAGTGGTTCCTCTCATTACAGCCTCGGAGTGGGAGGCCGAGTTTCAATATCATCATTTCACGAGTAAATATCAGTGGTCCTCATATCAAATCTCCATTTTTTTCCCTCCATATTCTTCTTTCAACGCACGATCTCTGTCATCACATTTCTCTTCTTTCATCCGTCCTCTTTTCGTTAAGTTTTCCTCTCTATCTCTCATTTCTCTCTCTTTCTCTCTCTCTCTTCTTCTCTCTCTCTCTCTCTCTCTCTCTCTCTCTCTCTCTCTCGCTCTCTCTTTCTTTCTTCGCCGTCTCTTCTCCTTGATCTTCAAATTTGTATACTAAACAAAAAGTGTTTACGAGTAAATATCAGTGGTCCTCCTATCAAATCTCCACTTTTTTCCCTCCATATTCTTCTTTCAACGCACGATCTCTGTCATCACATTTCTCTTCTTTCATCCGTCCTCTTTTCGTTTAGTTTTCCTCTCTCTCTCTCATTTCTCTCTCTCTCTCTCTCTCTCTTCTTCTCTCTCTCTCTCTCTCTCTCTCTCTCTCTCTCTCTCTCGCTCTCTCTTTCTTTCTTCGCCGTCTCTTCTCCTTGATCTTCAAATTTGTATACTAAACAAAAAGTGTTTGCTCCATAAAATTATCCTTTAGTTAAATGTCATAATGTTTCGTATCATCAACTTTATCCGAACATCTGTTTATTTTGCAGAGATTTTCATATTTTTTGATATTCCGTATATTTTCCGAAATCAGTATATTTTCTGGAGATCTGTACATTTTCCTGTGTATTTATCCATGGAGAATGGAGCTGACAACGACCCCCGTAAGACAAAAACAATGGCTTAGAGATGAGCACTGCATGGTCTTAAGTCAGAGTCAACAAGACGAAGGCGTCCTACGAGCGTTGAACATGAAAGATAAACAATTACCCAAATGACCAAATCTTTTGCACCATTTAGTTGTGCGAGAAATTACTTATAATAAATATGATTGAATAAACCGTTTCTCTGATAATGCATGGGGATTTTTATTTATTTCTTTTTCAAACAATCTTGAGGTAAACAATCTTTAAACTCGTAAATCTCTTTAATATTTTTTGGGGTTACGAAACTTAAACATATAAAGGAGATCTGGAATAATTGCAGCAACCGGGAATCGAATCCATTTGAAGCATGTTGTTGACCTCTTCAGCTGTCCATCCATTTCAACCATTTAATCTTCATGTGTCCATCCATATCAAGCAATCAATTTTTACCTGCCCATCCATCTCAAGGACGTAGTCTTCTTTGCGTATTGTTGCGTCTTACCTTTCTTACTTTTGTTTCTGATATGTTGTTGTTGACATTTTTGTTACATTTTTACCCGTTCCTGATATCTTCTTATCGTTCCACATATCGCTATTTATAGCCACGCTCTGCGTCACGCTAAATCTCACTGAAAACATGGCGGAGATTAAACGCTCATCAAACCGGAAGTAAACAGTGCAAACAGATTGAAGAACAATTACGTCATTGATTAACGACTTTACGTTGTCACGCCTGGTCAACGGATTCTTAGATTGCCAGGTACATTCACCCCCACTTCTGATAAACATCCACTCGCTACAGACCCATACGCCACTTCCTTCAGCCCCGCAGGTCTACAATTCAGACATGACCGGAAGAGAGAAGATGAAATCGAAAGTTGAAGTCAAAGCAAGAGTCCTTTCGAAAACTATCCTTACGTCATACAGTTTCATGTGCGTCTAATAGTTTTATCAAGCTCTTCACTTCTGACCCAACCAGTTACAATCTCCTCCCCCCTCACCCCCTGAGTCTGACGTTTCCTGCTGGATTTGTTAGTTACCACCATTTATATTGAACCATTTATACACACCAGCACCCAGCACCCAGTACGCCGGCACCCAGCACGCCAGCGCTAATCGCCCGAACCATTGACCATCCTCTTAACCAGCTCCCAATACCAAAACCACTCCTAGCACCAAGTACCCAACAAAGATCCTAGCGTGCTAACCAGTACCTCATAACTAGCACATTAACAAGCACCCAGCACCCAAACCAGCTCTCAGCACCCCAACCAGCACTAGCACTCTAACAAGCACATTAACTAGCCTCCTAGCAATCACTTTAACTATCAAACAAACTAGCACCCTAACTAGAACCCTAACTAGCACCCTAACCAACACCCTAACTAGCACCTTTACTAGCACTTTTACTACTATCCTAGCTAGCACAATAACTAGCACCCTAACTAGACCCTTAGAAGCACCCTAACTAGCACCCTTACCAGCAACCTAACTAGCACCCTTACTAGTACCCTAACTAGCACTCTAATTTGCACCCTAACTAGCACCCTTACCAGTACCCTAACTAGAACCTTTACTAGCACTTTTACTACTATCCTAGCTAGCACAATAACTAGCACTCTAATTTGCACCCTAACTAGCACTCTAATTTGCACCCTAACTAGCACCCTTACCAGCACCCTAACTAGCACCCTTACTAGTACCCTAAATAGCACTCTAATTTGCACCCTAACTAGCACCCTAACTAGCACCCTAACTAGCACCCTTACCAGCACCCTAACTAGCACTCTAATTTGCACCCTAACTAGCACTCTAATTTGCACCCTAACTAGCACCCTTACCAGCACCCTAACTAGCACCCTTACTAGTACCCTAACTAGCACTCTAATTTGCACCCTAACTAGCACCCTAACTAGCACCCTAACTAGCACCCTAACTAGCACCCTTACCAGCAACCTAACTAGCACCCTTACTAGTACCCTAACTAGCACTCTAATTTGCACCCTAACTAGCACTCTAATTTGCACCCTAACTAGCACCCTTACCAGCACCCTAACTAGCACCCTTACTAGTACCCTAACTAGCACTCTAATTTGCACCCTAACTAGCACTCTAATTTGCACCCTAACTAGCACTCTAATTTGCACCCTAACTAGCACCCTTACCAGCACCCTAACTAGCACCCTTACCAGCACCCTAACTAGCACCCTTACTAGTACTGTAACTAGCACTCTAATTTGTACCCTAACTAGCAATCTAACTAACACCTTAAATTACACCCTAACTAGCACCCTTACTAGCACCCTTACTAGCACCCTAACTAGCACCCTAACTAGCACCCTTACTAGCACCCCTACTAGCACCCTAACTAGCACCCTAACTAGCACCCTAACTAGCACCCTAACTAGCACCCTAACTAACTAGCACCCTAACTAGCACCCTAACTAGCACCCTAACTAGCACCCTAACTAGCACCCTTACTAGCACCCTAACTAGCACCCTAACTAGCACCCTTACTAGCACCCTTACTAGCACCCTAACTAGCACCCTAACTAGCACCCTTACTAACACCCTAACTAGCACTCTAACTAGCACCCTAACGAGCACCCTATCTTGCATTCTTACTAGCAAACTAACCAGCACCCTAACCATCTCGTAGCACGTTGAAACAACCCCCCCCCCACACCCAGAAATCACAGATCTACTAATCAATGGATCTGGTATCTTTGCAGTTTCTTCGTTCGGTATTCAACACGAGGCTCTTCGGTTTTATGAAGGAGCAGACGATGTGATGAGTAATTATATTAGCGGCATCGTGCATTATCAATAAAAGCATTGTCAAATATTATTATTATTGACATAACCTAATGCATTTGGCCATCAACAACGGTATCGCGGTATCAATTATTTTCATTAACGATACCAGTGACACCAGGTTGCGTTGAAATTAAACTGTAAAATCGGTATTGGATACAGAACTAACGATACTTTCATTCGTTTTCAAATGTACAGAATGCCCCTGATGTTGTTTTCTTGATCTCTTAGAATCTCAAGACTTCAAGCTGTCTTCAGAAAGCCTTATAATCTGCCTCTTTAGTCAAAGGTCTGTGACGATAAGACGAATTTATAAACAGTCCATGCTGTAGCATACCCCACAGATTTACGACCCTGCTGTACCATAACACCACAGTATTACGCCCCTGCTGTACCATTACCCTTGCGATCATCTTACTTTTCGAATCTCTTGTGATCATCTTACTTTTCGAATCTCTTGTGATCATCTTACTTTTCGATTCTCTTGTGATCATCTTACTTTTCGATTCTCTTGTGATCATCTTACTTTTCGATTCTCTTGTGATCATCTTACTTTTCGATTCTCTTGTGATCATCTTACTTTTCGATTCTCTTGTGATCATCTTACTTTTCGATTCTCTTGTGATCACCTTACTTTTCGATTCTCTTGTGATCATCTTACTTTTCGATTCTCTTGTGATCATCTTACTTTTCGATTCTCTTGTGATCATCTTACTTTTCGATTCTCTTGTGATCATCTTACTTTTCGATTCTCTTGTGATCATCTTACTTTTCGATTCTCTTGTGATCATCTTACTTTTCGATTCTCTTGTGATCATCTTACTTTTCGATTCTCTTGTGATCATCTTACTTTTCGATTCTCTTGTGATCATCTTACTTTTCGATTCTCTTGTGATCATCTTACTTTTCGATTCTCTTGTGATCATCTTACTTTTCGATTCTCTTGTGATCACCTTACTTTTCGATTCTCTTGTGATCATCTTACTTTTCGATTCTCTTGTGATCATCTTACTTTTCGATTCTCTTGTGATCATCTTACTTTTCGATTCTCTTGTGATCATCTTACTTTTCGATTCTCTTGTGATCATCTTACTTTTCGATTCTCTTGTGATCATCTTACTTTTCGATTCTCTTGTGATCACCTTACTTTTCGATTCTCTTGTGATCATCTTACTTTTCGATTCTCTTGTGATCATCTTACTTTTCGATTCTCTTGTGATCATCTTACTTTTCGATTCTCTTGTGATCATCTTACTTTTCGATTCTCTTGTGATCATCTAACTTTTCGATTCTCTTGTGATCATCTTACTTTTCGATTCTCTTGAGATCATCTTTGGGGTCGTCCATTAATTACGTCAACAATTTTTAGCAATTTCTGACTCCCCTCCCCCTTTTGTCAACAACTGTCAAACTTTCAATGACCCCCCCCCCTATTTAATTATTACACCATTTTATAACCTCACCCGTAAAAAAAAAGGAATTATAGCATAACTAAATTTTTAAATACATTTTACTTTGTGCTGATCTATTTTAATGAAAATAAAATTGTAGACAAAACATTTCATTACATCTTTAGCTTGTTAAAGAACAAGTTAACAAGTTTTAAAACTTAAAATTTATAATGCACAATCAATTGATAGGTTGTTAAAGACTAAATATCATCGTTCGTTGTATAAATATGATTATTGTCATTATAACTGATAAGTATAGAAAAGTTTCGAGCTGCTATCATCTTCCCAAGGAGTAGCCAGGTTTGCTCTATCGTAACAGTGGGCATCAGGGACATCATTTGGGTAGGGACAGGGGGGCGTTTTCCCCCATCCCCTAATTTGCAGGTTTTTAATTAAATTGCTGTGTACTGTGGGACCTTCAGTAATATACAACTTAACAAGCCGAACTAGTTTTTGTTTTGCCCCCCCCCCCTTGAATAAATGAAATGACGCCCCTGATGGGCAAAGTCTATAGTAGCTGATTGATCAATTTCATCCTGCAACACCGATATACCAGACAAGTCAACATCATCCTTATCTAACCATTGAGCA
This sequence comes from Lymnaea stagnalis, assembly GCA_964033795.1. Lineage (NCBI taxonomy): Eukaryota > Metazoa > Mollusca > Gastropoda > Lymnaeidae > Lymnaea > Lymnaea stagnalis. Next base: position 938,452 of record CAXITT010000277.1, read on the forward strand.
CTTGAAATAGAAGCATTGTCGATGTTTGTCAATAATTGCAATAAGCTCTCTCTATATGCTTGCATCTACTCGCATTGGTCGAATTCTTTTTTGTTGAGAAGCAGGTGGTAATTTCTTATTCTCAAGAGTGCATTGTCGGTGCTTTTGAACAGGATTTGTGCAGCAAAACAGATGTTACAAATTTTGCAAATCTGTTCAAGCAGCGATGTTATTATTGTTACTCACTTTACTTTCCGCTAATTCTCAAAATATCGTATCCCTAATCTATCAATATCATTTATCTTGACTGCACATGACACTTGAACATTGTCCTTGTTCCATACCTGCAACAGAATCTACAGGTGAAAAGAGGCCAACTTTTGACTTCTCTCACATTAACAAAGTGTGCTAACATTCTGACCAGCCATCTGCATCCTGCAGTGCACAGACACACATTAAATAAAGCTTATATTGTTAAAAGCCTATAAATTATATGACTATTTACACTCACTTACACTTATATTTTTTTTAATGAATAAAATAATGTTATACCCAGAAATTTTTTAAGATTAAATTTTAATAGAGAAAACATAATTGTTGACGTCAACTATTCTAACCCCCCCTCTCCCCCTTGTCAACAATACCAAACATTTCCAAACCCCCTTCCCCCACCCGCTATTTTGTTGCCGTAATTAATGGACACCCCCTTTCATTACGCTACTCCTACGCTATCGTCTTTCATTACGATACTCATCACCAAATCATTATGGTGATTGAACATTTATTAAGACAATTGTGGCAGCCCTTTGTTTAGTCTCACACTGTTTAATGAGGGTATCACAATCCCTATACAATACCAACCACATATTTATCGCCCCCAACATCAGTAGTTTTGGACACCCCAGGCACCCCGGCCCCCACAAATGAAACCTCCTAGCTCACTCACTTATTACCAGAATGCAAACATTCCCTCGTCTTCAGTTCTCCACCCACTGACCCCCCCCCCCCCCCAC
>CAXITT010000277.1:959044-972684 GCA_964033795.1 Lymnaea stagnalis
TTTTTCACATAGATTTTCTTAACATTACGAGGCGTGTTTTATTCTTTGTGTATTTGTGTGCTCCTACTTATATGTGTTTATTCCGCATTATTTATTGGCATCATTATTTCTAATTGTATTAAGTGTGTACCGGTACGACATCTGCCATACTGTAAGTTGAAGATTGTAATTTTATTTTATTTTATTTTGTAATTATCTTTAGACATAATAAATCTTAATTAATTGTAACTAGAAACTGTTTTGGGTCGTATCTTTAATAATTGTTGATTCTATGGTATCGTCCTTTGTTAGGCACTGTTTACATCGAGCCAAATTAAAATTAAAATAGGAGATTAATTTCTCCCAATACAAGTCAGCGCGTAACAATTATATTAATGCAGTAATATATAAATCATATTACTTCAGTGCTGAAGAGGGGGAAAATGTATGACCTGCAGCTTAACTCTAACCTATTGTGTATGTGGTGGCAGCTCATCATTCTTTTTTTATCCAATCATATGATTCGATGGGTACAGCTTTGATGCGAGCGAGATTTATCATTGGCCGAGCGAACACAGAGCACAAAAGTGACCGAGAAATGACAGAGTGGTGGACACACACGTTTCAGAGGAGTGACAGGACTTTGAACAGCATCCAACTCCAACGCTTAAAATGCCAGCAACATGAAGTGGCAAGCAACGTTTTTTTTCAGTCTAAGGCTTGTGCTCACGGAATTCAAAATTAAATGTGAGCAACAACAAGAAGAAAAAGTGTTGGGGAATTTTCTGTTTTTATGGTTTTAATCTTTCGTTTATAGTCACGTGTCACATAAAAGAATCAACAAAAGTAAGCGCAGTTGATCATGGGCGTCGCCTACCGGAAGTATAAGTCATTTTACAAGAGAACTGTGCCGTTATAACGATCAGTATCACCAAGTCAAGGAAGTATTCGCCGTTTTTTTTTTTTGTGTTTTTTTTTCTACACACGGTCTTCTTTTCAATAGGCCATTTAGTTAGAAGGGCGGGGTGGGTTGGGGCATCATTGTAATCCACGTCTGCTGCAAGCTGTGAGTCGACATGGGACTTTTCTTAAATCTCCTGCACTGTATACTGCCGTCTCAACATAAATAGTCTTATAATGTCATTCTTATGTCTTTCTTATAATGTAATTCTCATAATGTCATTTTAATGTCATTATCATGTCATTTTCATAATGTTATTCTCATCTTACTCTCATAACCTCATTCTCATAATACCATTCTCATGTCATTATTATGTCATTTTCATAATGTCATTCTCATATTGTCTTTCTCATAATGCCATTCTAATAATTTCATTCTCCTAATGTCATTCTCATAATGCCAAACTCATAATGGCATTCTCATAATGGCATTCTCACAATATCATTTTAATGCCATTCTCATAATGCGTTTCTCATAATGTCATTCTCATAATGGCCTTGTCAAAAGGTCATTCCATAATGTTATTCTCATAATTTCATTCCCATAATGTCATTCTTATAATGACATTCTCATAAAGTTATTCTCATAATGTCATTCTCATAATGTCATTCTCATAATGACATTCTCATTATATCATTATCATGTCATTCTCATCAAGCCATTCTCATTATGTCATTCTCATATTGTCATTCTCATGATGTCATTCTCATAAATTTCATTCTCATGATGCCATTCTCATAAATTTCATTCTCATGATGCCATTCTCATACATTTCTTTCTCATAATGCAATTCTCATAAATTTCATTCTCATGATGTCATTCTCATAAATTTCGTTCTCATGATGCCATTCTCATAAATTTCATTCTCATGATGCCATTCTCATAAATTTCTTTCTCATTATGCTATTCTCATAAATTTCATTCTCATGACGCCATTCTCATAAATTTCATTCCCATGACGCCATTCTCATAAATTTCATTCTCATGATGCCATTCTCATAAATTTCATTCTCATAATGCCATTCTCATGAATTTCTGTCTCATAATGCCATTCTCATAAATTTCATTCTCATGATGCCATTCTCATAACAACACAAACACATTTGCAGTTGCAGAATGCGGTGTTTCTGAAGGAAAAAAAATCCAATTTATATTTTGTCAAGAGCGTTTTCCAGATTTTCTTATCCAATGATAAGTTGATATTAAACATTGACCGAGTGTCCTGACAGTCAGACTTATCTACTTCCGTTAAAATGTACAGATACGCCTGGATTTGACTTGACGCTCTCTTCTAAGTAGCTGGCGTCTGCATTTATGGGAGATAACAGCGCACGGCGTGAGCACTTCGGACGTTGACCTAGTTTAGTGAGAGGGTAGGGGGTGGGGGAACATGGGTTGTGTTGTCTGCAAATGGGAGATAGTATGTGTGGGTGGGGGGTGAGGTAGCCTTGGGGTAGTGTGTGAGGGTAGTGTGTGGGGGTAGTGTGTGGGGTTAGTGTGGGGGTAGTGTGTTAGGGGTAGTGTGGGGGTTTTCTGTGGGGGTAGTGTGTGGGGGTAGTCTGTAGGGGTAGTTTGTGGTAGGGGGGGTAGTGTGTGGGGTAGATGAGGATTATTTTATATCAAGACTTTGTTAAACCACGTATTCAAGTGAAAATAAAATGAGAGTTAGATGACAGAGATAGTGGGGAAGACAAGGAGGCGACAGGTTGTCTGGCAGAGGCGGTGACTGTTTGAGTAGTATGGGGAGAATAATGCGTGTGGGTATTGAGGAGTCAGGTGGTGCCAGCCCCCCCACCTTGCAGTCTTCCTGTGCCCCCCCCCCCTCGACACCAAAATTTTTTTATAGTGTAACACCGTACATTGTACTCTAATGGAACAAAGTGCATCAATGGTAAACTGTACTCTAATGGAACAAAGGGCATCAATGGCAAACTGTACTCTAATGGAACAAAGGGCATCAATGACAAACTGTACTCTAATGGAACAAAGTGCATTAATGGCAAACTGTATTCTAATGCAACAAAGTGCATCAATGGCAAACTGTACTCTAATGGAACAAAGTGTACTGATGGCAAACTGAACTCTAATGGAACAAAGGGCATCAATGACAAACTGAACTCTAATGAAACAAAGGGCATCAATGACAAACTGTACTGTAATGGAACAAAGTGCATTAATGACAAACTGTACTCTAATGGAACAAAGTGCACCAATGGCAAACTGTACTCTAATGGAACAAAGTGCACTGATGGCAAACTGTACTCTAATGGAACAAAGTGCACTGATGGCAAACTGAACTCTAATGGAACAATGTGCACCAATGGCAAACTGTACTCTAATGGAACAAAGTGCACCAATGGCAAACTGTAGTCTAATGGAACAAAGTGCATCAATGGTAAACTGTACTCTAATGGAACAAAGGGCATCAATGACAAACTGTACTCTAATGAAACAAAGGGCATCAATGACAAACTGTACTGTAATGGAACAAAGTGCATTAATGACAAACTGTACTCTAATGGAACAAAGTGCACCAATGGCAAACTGTACTCTAATGGAACAATGTGCATTAAGGACAAACTGTACTCTAATGGAACAAAGTGCACTGATGGCAAACTGTAATCTAATGGAACAAAATGCACTAATGGCAAACTGTACTCTAATGGAACAAAGTGCACCAATGGCAAACTGTACTCTAATGGAACAAAGTTCACTAATGGCAAACTGAACTATAATGGAACAAAATGCACTAATGGCAAACTATACTCTAATGGAACAAAGTGCACTAATGGCAAACTTTACTCTAATGGAACAAAGTGCACTTATCAGTTGTTTCATCGGTAGTTCTTGTAAACCAAGTACAGGGCCTTCATAGAAAATATCGTCTGCTTATAAGAACACATTGCTGTCCTATCAAAGCTCTAAATCGAGACTTTCAGTTGCTTAAAACTAATCTTATTTTCCACTAAACATTTGTAAATTCCAAATGTTACCCTCCGCCCCAACTTATCGATTCCAGGTGTCTTCGGTGTAGACTTAATTTCCGCCCATCGCAAGACTTACTCTCCACCAAAACATTAGACTTTTTCCCCTGGTTCATTCGAAAGGGAAGATCTAATTAAAGTAAAAAGCTTTCCATGCAGATGCGGTCAGAGACCCCATAATGAGAAAACCTGGACATCTGTGGGGCAGGCAGGCTAAGGCCCACTCCACAGACGTTGTCTGAGATCCCATACTGCGAAAACAGGGATATCTGTGGGGCAGGCAGGCTAGGATACCACTCCACAGACGTTGTCTGAGATCCCATACTGCGAAAACAGGGACATCTGTGGGGCAGGCAGGCTAGGATACCACTCCACAGACGTAGTCTGAGATCCCATACTGTGAAAACAGGGACATCTGTGGGGCAGGCATGCCAGGACCCACTGCATCAACGTGTTATCAACCTTCGGTTATCATCTTGTATCTAACACCGCATTCGACGCCTCCGCTGATTAACAGATGTTGGGAACGTTTGTGTTCTGTTGAAAGATGTTGGAATTTTTACATAAATGTTTTAGGAAAAGGAAGTACGAATGTTTACGCCAAAACTAGGTTTAACTTCAAACAAATGTATGAAATGGCTTTTCTTGTCAGTTTATTGCTGAGATTCTGATCTCCGATGAGACGCACCTGTTCCAACGGCACGAACTCTTCAAAGAATAAAATCTTAAATTTCAACTAAAAGGAAAATGTTGACATTGGGACCCATTCGCAAGGTCCTTCACTAACGAGCCTTATCACTATAGGTCCCATATCACTACAGGTCCCAAATCACTACAGGTCCCATAGCACTATAGGTCCCAAATCACTATAGGTCCCAAATCACTATAGGTCCCATATCACTATAGGTCCCAAATCACTACAGGTCCCATAGCACTATAGGTCCCGTATCACTATAGGTCCCAAATCACTACAGGTCCCATAGCACTATAGGTCCCATATCACTGAAGGTCCCGTATCATCATAGGTCCCATATCACAACAGATCCCATATCACCATAGATCCCATATCACAACAGATCCCATATCAGTATAGGTCCAAAATCAATACAGGTCCCATAGCACTATAGGTCCCATATCACTAAAGGTCCCGTATCATCATAGGTCCCATATCACAGCAGATACCATTTCACCATAGTTCCCATATCACAACAGATCTACACAAACTCCAGAGATATGGGATCCAAGGCACCACTAAAACATGGATCTCTAGCTTCCTCAGCCACCGATGCCAAGCAGTAGTGGTGGACGGTACAAGCTCCTCCTTTGTCGATGTGAAGTCAGGGGTCCCCCAGGGATCAGTCCTGGGCCCCTGTTTGTTCCTAGCATACATTAATGACCTACTCGAGAAACTGACATCACAGGCAAGACTGTTCGCAGATGACACAGCAGTGTATAGGACGATCGCCAACAGATCTGACCAGGACCAGCAACAACAGGATCTCAATCTGTTAACCGAGTGGGAGATGAGCTGGGACATGGAATTTCATCCTGCCAAGTGCCAGACACTATCAATCTCTAGAAGTTGTACTCCTCTACACTATCAATACAAACTGCACGGCCATATTCTTGAGCAAGTTTCCTCCGTAAAGTACCTGGGTGTTACCATTTAAAGAGAGGTCCGCTGGGACGAGCATATTAACAATGTATGTAACCAAGCAAACCAAGCCTTGGGGTTCTTAAGGCGAAATCTAAAGATTGGCAACTCCTGTGTGAAAGAAAGAGCATATAAAGCCTTACCAGAAGAGCATTGACAGGTTGGAGGCGGTCCAGCGACGAGCAGCACGCTTTGTCCTAAACCGCTACAGGAATACCTCAAGTGTTGGCAGCATGCTAGAAACACTAGGCTGGTCACCATTGGAGAAACGACGACGACAATCCAGGCTCTCCATGATGTACAAGATAAATAATGGGCTGGTCCACTGTTCCAGTATTAAACAGAAACTCGTCCGTCTCCCCCATAGACAGCGACGAGGCCATGACAGGCAATTCAGGCTCATACCATCTAGAAGCCCGTAAAGGAGCTGCTCATTCCTGCCCAAGACAATCAGGGACTGGAACAATCTTTCAAAACGAATGGTTGAAGCTACAACACTAGACACATTTGTGTCTAGATGCCACAAGCCTTCAAACCCCTAGTGCATGATTCCATCACAAAGTGGGACTAGAAATCAATAAAATTTCCTTATTAACACCAAGAACAGAAACATTGTAAATCCCATCTACATGCGTAGGAGCCAAAATGATCAATAAATTGATCGTGGGCCCTTAAGATATAGAAGAAGAAAATCCCATATCACCATAGATCCCATATCACAACAGATTCCATAGCGCCATAGATCCCATATTACAACAGATCCCATATCAACATAGATCCCATATCACAACAGATCACATATAACTATAGGTCCCATATCACAAAAGATCCCATATTACCATAGATCCCATATAACCATAGATCCCATATCACAACAGATCCCATATCGCCATAGATCCCGTATCAACATAGATCCCATATCACCATAGATCCCATATCACTATAGATCCCATATCACAACGGATCCTATATCACCATAGATCCAATATTACCATAGATCCCATTTCACTATGGATTCTATATCATATAGTCATATACAGCTGTTTAGAAGGATCTGCACCTGAATATCTTAAAGAACTTATTTCTATACACGTATCCTTAAAGAATCTGCGCTCTTCAACATAGTCCTTACTGAGTTCCATGTGTGGATGGACACAGAAAGAAGTCATTCGGAGTGCGCTCTTCAACATAGTCCTTACTGAGAGTTCCCAGTGTGGATGGACACAGAAAGAAATCATACGGAGTGCGCTCTTCAACACAATCCTTACTGAGAGTTCCCAGTGTGGATGGACACAGAAAGAAGTCATACGGAGTGCGCTCTTTTGAAGCAATAGCGCCGATATTATAGAACAGTTTACCTCAGTCTTTGCAATTGAAATGACAAACAACCATTTAAGAACCATTTTAAACAGATTTAAGAACATCAGAGCGCTGTGAGCAGGTCGGAGCACTGAGGTAAGTCAATGACAGCTGTCACACAACACAGGTGAGAGATGGTGCGGACGAGACGGAACTCAATGACAGCTGTCACACAACACAGGTGAGAGATGGTGCGGACGTGACGGAACTCAATGACAGGTGTCACACAACACAGGTGAGAGATCGTGTGGACGTGACGGAACTCCATGACAGCTGTCACACAACACAGGTGAGAGATGGCGCGGACATGACGAAACTCAATGACGGCTGTCACACATTATTGAGAGTGTTGACGAGAGGAGGTAGTTCAGTGACAGCTGTCACACAACAGGGTGGGAGTTGGTGGAGATGTTATGTAGCCCAATGACAGATGTCACAAAACAAATGTGGGAGATTATAGAGAAATGCCTTTCTTTTAAACAAAGGCTTTTTTAATGTGGGAACTATTCATAAGATTGCTTGATCTATTTGGGTAACTTATATTTTGGGACGAAACCATCGACTTTTCAACTAGCAGAACAAATCCCTTTCAACTATCAGAACAAATCCCTTTCAACTATCAGAACAAATCCCTTTCAACTATCAGAAAAAATCCCTTTCAACAAACATAACAAATCCCTTTAAACAAACAAAATAAATCCCTTTCTACAAACAGAACAAATTCCTTTCAACTATCAGAACAAATCCCTTTCAACTAACAGAACAAATTCCTTTCAACTATCAGAACAAATCCCTTTCAACTAACAGAACAAATCCATTTCAACTATCAGAACAAATCCCTTTCAACTATCAGAGCAAATCCCTTTCTACTAACAGAAAAAATCCCTTTCAACAATCAGAACAAATCCCTTTCAACTATCAGAACAAATCCCTTTCAAATAGGAGAACAAATCCCTTTCCACTAGCAGAACAAATCCCTTTCAATTAGCAAAACAAATCCCTTTCAAGTAAAAGAACAAAACCTTTTCAACTAGCAGAAAAAATCCCTTTCAACTTTCAGAACAAATCCCTTTCAACTATCAGAACAAATCCCTTTCAACTATCAGAACAAATCCCTTTCAACTATCAGAACAAATCCCTTTCTACAAACATAACAAATCCCTTTAAACAAACAAAATAAATCCCTTTCTACAAACAGAACAAATTCCTTTCAACTATCAGAACAAATCCCTTTCAACTAACAGAACAAATTCCTTTCAACTATCAGAACAAATCCCTTTCAACTAACAGAACAAATCCATTTCAACTATCAGAACAAATCCCTTTCAACTATCAGAGCAAATCCCTTTCTACTAACAGAAAAAATCCCTTTCAACAATCAGAACAAATCCCTTTCAACTATCAGAACAAATCCCTTTCAAATAGGAGAACAAATCCCTTTCCACTAGCAGAACAAATCCCTTTCAATTAGCAAAACAAATCCCTTTCAAGTAAAAGAACAAAACCTTTTCAACTAGCAGAAAAAATCCCTTTCAACTTTCAGAACAAATCCCTTTCAACTATCAGAACAAATCCCTTCAAATAGGATAACAAATCCCTTTCCAGTAGCAGAACAAATCCCTTTCAATTAGCAGAACAAATCCCTTTCAACAAACAGAACAAATCTCTTTCAACCATCAGCACAAATCCCTTTCTACAAACAGGACAAATCCCTTTCAACTATCAGAACAAATCCCTTTCAACTTGCAGAACAAATCCCTTTCTACTTACAGAGATCCTTTCAACTATCAGAACAAATCCCTTTCAACTATCAGAACAAATCCCTTTCTACAAACAGAACAAATCCCTTTTAACTAGCAGAATAAATCCCTTTCAACTATCAGAACAAATCCCTCTCAACTATCAGAACAAATGCCTTTCTGCTAACAGAACAAATCCCTTTCAACTATCAGAACAAATCCCTTTCTACTAACAAAACAAATCCCTTTCAACTAGCAGAACAAATCCCTCTCAAATATCAGAACAAATCCCTTTCAACTAATAGAACAAATCCCTTTCAACTAACAGAGCAAATCCCTTTCAACTAGCAGAACAAATCCCTTTCCACTAGCAGAACAAATCCCTTTCCATTAGCAGAACAAATCCCTTTCAACTAAAAGAACAAAAGCCTTTCAACTAACGGAAAAAAAGCTTTTCAACTCAGCCAAGCGAGACGTGTCACATGACGCTTGTGGCTTTACTTACGACTAGCAAGTGTCACTGCAATGTAAGCAGTGGTCGGCTCTATTCTTAATTCACTAATGTTAAATTCACTATAATTATATCTCTTCGTCAATGCATGTGTTCCAACCTCTGTAACCATGAACTGTAATAAAAAGGAATTTAACAAAAAAAAAACAAAAAACTATTTAATAACATGGTACTTATTCTTTAGTACCTTCATGTTGGGTGTTGTGGTACCGTATCTACTTTTTGTCATTCTAGTCTTCCACACACATGTACTGTGGCCTGTTGTTCATAAATTGTATGCCCAGAATAATTAAAAAGTAAAATAGGCGTCGTAAAAAAAACGTCCCCGTTCTCAAATATTTTAAAGTCTAAACTGTTAAACCTCTTCAACATTCTCAAATCTATTGACGTCTTAACCTCTAAACTTCTTTAACATTCTCAAATCTATTGACGTCTTAACATCTAAACCTCTTTAACATTCTTAAATGTTTTGAAGTCTAAACCGCCTACTTCTTCACCATTCTCAAATCTACTGAAACCTGAACCGCTCAACCTGTCCCGTGTAGCCAGTGTCAACACTGGGCGTCGCACCAGTGTTGACCGTAGCCTGTCTCTAAGCCCGTTAATTTGACAGTCAATCTCTTCACGGGGCCATACCGAACTTCTTCCCAAAATTCTCCAGTTCCCGGAAGTGATGTCCGAGCCGATCACGTTGGCCTCACTGCTTACAGACAGATAATCTACTTTTAAAAGTTCTTTTCGCATCTCTCGACGGTAATTTTGGTCAATGACATCTACTTTGTATGATTAAAATGTCTCACCCTAAGTAGAACAAATAAATTTGATGCCATTGTTGTTTGTTTTTTTTTTTTTGTTTTTTTTAATAACAGTTTAGTGCATTTTGTCATGTACAAATATACAATGTTTCTCATGCTCTGATTAATAACGTTGACAGCTCCTCTGCGAACCTAGGCGTAAGCTTAGACCACACATTGACGTAGACAAAAAGACACTATGTTAGATGACACACAGACGCAACGTGATACACCGCATAGACGCATCCTAAGACCCCCTTATAGACACAATGCAATACCCAACATAATCACTTTGTAAGACACCGTATAAGACACCAAAAGGACACAACATGAGACCAAAACGCAGACACGACGTCATAAGTTCAGAAAGTTTGCCTGGTGTGAATGTCAACAATTGATTTTCTTCAAAGTTTTTTTTAATCACTTTAAATGTCTTGTCTGTAATTGGTCGTGACACAAATTTTAAATTTCTTGTCTGTAATTGGTCGTGACACAAATTTTAAATTTCTTGTCTGTAATTGGTCGTGACACAAATTTTAAATGTCTTGTCTGTAATTGGTCGTGACACAAATTTTAAATTTCTTGTCTGTAATTGGTCGTGACACAAATTTTAAATTTCTTGTCTGTAATTGGTCGTGACACAAATTTTAAATGTCTTGTCTGTAATTGGTCGTGACACAAATTTTAAATTTCTTGTCTGTAGTACGTCGTGACACAAATTTTAAATGTCTTGTCTGTAATTAGTCGTGACACACATTTTAAATTTCTTGTCTGTAGTACGTCGTGACACAAATTTTAAATGTCTTGTCTGTAGTTGGTCGTGACACAAATTTTAAATATCGTGTCTGTAGTTGGTCGTGACACAAATTTTAAATGTCTTGTCTGTAATTAGTCGTGACACAAATTTTAAATATCTTGTCTGTAATTGGTCGTGACACAAATTTTAAATGTCTTGTCTGTAATTAGTCGTGACACAAATTTTAAATTTCTTGTCTGTAGTACGTCGTGACACAAATTTTAAATGTCTTGTCTGTAATTGGTCGTGACACAAATTTTAAATTTCTTGTCTGTAGTACGTCGTGACACAAATTTTAAATGTCTTGTCTGTAATTAGTCGTGACACAAATTTTAAATATCTTGTCTGTAATTGGTCGTGACACAAATTTTAAATGTCTTGTCTGTAGTTGGTCGTGACACAAATTTTAAATATCGTGTCTGTAGTTGGTCGTGACACAAATTTTAAATGTCATGTCTGTAGTTGGTCGCGACACAAACTTTAAATGTCTCGTCTGTAGTTGGTCGCGACACAAACTTAAAGTATTGAAATTGTCAACGATATTCTATAACAGCTTAATTTGTCATTTTGGTTTTTTTTTTAAACCAGCTTATTTGTCCACAAGAAACATTCTGGTCGATTCAGGTAACTGGTTGGTCAGAAAGGTTATGTCCTTAAGAATATTCTTGTCGAAAGAAAGTCTTATAATATAAGGAAAATCTCTGATTTTTTAAGATGCTTTTTTTAATGGCTATGTAATTGGAATGAAGAGGAAATGTAATATTACCTTTTTTCTAATGGAAGTGTAATTGGAGGGGGGTAAGTTCATTACAAACAAAAGATGTATTTGCTGGAAATGGAAATGTCGAAGGTGGATACTCTAAAAGTATTGCTGTTATTTAGTTACATCACATTTCTCACAAAGATGAAGAAACGACGTCATGAGACATTCGCACACTAGAATGTCGTATCGGATGTCCTTCTTCATGTCTTCTGAGACAACAACGCAACCCTAAATTTATAACCGTACGTGAATGCACGAAAGTTGAGCCCTTTAAAATCTGACATCATCGGCTTTTATTGCAAGCGCTTACATGATTGACATTCATCCCTAGGGCTTATATGTTTGACTTTCATTCCAAGCGCTTACATGATTGACTTTCATTCCTAGCGCTTACATGATTGACTTTCATCATTAGCGCTTACATGATTGATTTTCATCCCTAGTCTTTACACGATTGACTTTCATTCCTAGGCCTTACATGATTGACTTTTATCCCTAGCGCTTACATGTTTGACTTTTATCCCTAGCGCTTACATGATTGACTTTCATCCCTAGCGCTTACACGTTTGACTGTCAACCCTAGCACTTAAATAGGCGTTCACACAACTTAAGAAAATATAACTTTTTTTTTTATCAGATTCATATTAGGAACCTTGTTTAATCCACTACAGATTGGGGTATGTGGCTCAGAATGTGCTTGCACTGCTCGCGTGTTTAGATGTGGTAATGGCTGTTAGGGGAATGGGTTCTGTTTAAGACAAGTCCATCTTATAACATGCCCTTAAACAAGCGATGAGTCCCCTTGAAATGTTATATCCTCAGAATCAGTAGTATCGTTTAAAAAAAAACAAAAAAAACAGGAGCATAAGACGTCATCGAGGGAGAGGAAGCATATTAATTCCTCTTGGTGGTATGTAACTTATGAGCTGAACCTAGAGGTGGACATATACTAACTGTGACTGCTATAACGGATATCACTCTTGCGACTATGTTATATTTAGAAAGACATGCAGAACGCTTCTTCAACACAGGTAAGATGCACCTGCACTTTTAATGATATGATAGTCTCCAGCTATGCATACTGTGGTTTCTTACATTTTTTGTGTTACTTTATATTAGATGCGTCATCATTATAAAGTTGTGTAACTTTGGAATTAATGTGGATATTTTGATAGTTCCTTCAGGTGTGTCACCTCATAGCACCATCGTAGCCCCTTCGTAGCACCTTCATGGCACCTTCGAAGCACATTGATAGTACATTGATAGCACCTTCATGGCACCTCAGCAGCACCTTCATATCACCTTCATCCCACCTTTATAGCACCTTCATAGCACCTTCATATCACCTTCATAGCACCTTCATCCCACCTTCATAGCACCTTCATAGCACCTTCATCCCACCTTCATAGCACCTTCATAGCACCTTCATCCCACCTTCATCCCACCTTCTTAGCACCTTCATCCCACCTTCATCCCACCTTCATCCCACCTTCATAGCACCTTCATCCCACCTTCATAGCACCTTCATAGCACATTCAACCACAATGCTTTACCAGCATGTAACTTAACGCTGATGTCTGAGTGATAACACAAGACATGACAGATTATCTCCCCAGCGTCAAAAGAGGATATCACATATTATCCCTAGTGTGATAAAGAGACATGACAAACTACCCTACTAATGAGCTAGCCGGACATACTGTATGGCAGTTGGTGTGGTCGGAGTCAGGTCATTCCAATCCAGGTCATTAAAAGCTTCGAACCCCTCCCCCCTAGCTCCCCATTTCCCAACACCCCCTCCCCTCTGACGTCCTTTGTTGTCCCGTTTCAATATACTTCACCTAAAATACACACTGTTTTTGTTGAGTTCACTGAGCTGAGTATTGGTAGACTTGAACCACAGCAATTAAACAAAAGGCTTTAGGTTTGTTCATGAACATTACCTCCGCTCATTAATTCAGTTCCATCATAATGTGTTTCTCATACTGTTCTGACGGGGATATCATCTTTCCGTTGTTGTGTTTAAATCCCGAGACCAGATATTCTCAAGAATAGAAATCCCCATGTAGCGACATGTAATTACGTCCCCCCCCCCCCCCC
>CAXITT010000278.1:0-15371 GCA_964033795.1 Lymnaea stagnalis
AATTTTATTTTACAATGACTACTATTTGCTTGAGAGTAAGATTTGAAGTGTGATTTTAGTTTTTCAGTATTCATTTAAAAATTATTTGGTAGTAAACTAATACATTTTAGAATAATTGTATTTTTTTAAAAGCTAGATAACTCGATTGTGTCAGGATTTTAATTGCATCCAATGAAAGTAACTTTAGTAAAAAAACAAAAAAAAACATTATATTTTCCAGATGAAAATACACATTGTTGCAATTGATCTTTTAGTAAAATAATAAGGTCGTCGTGGGGCATTGGGAATAGTTTGCAACTAGCAATAACCACGATTAGTTAAAACCACATTTTTTTTTTTAAAGAGTCCTCCATGAAGTAATGCAAATCTCATGTAGTCCCTCTTTAAAGTCTGGCCTTGCGGGTCTCTTAGCCTTGTGGCTCTCTCATTTGTTCTACCGTTTACCACTCCTTTGGCCATATACACAAAGCGAGATATCACGCCCGCCGCCCATCACATGGTTTTGGAAATCCGCTTGGATAAGAGCAGATTCCATACATTTATCTTAGACAGAAAGCTGAGAAGCGATCGGAATTGCCAACCTAAATAGTTTTGGAGTAGCAGTAACTACGCACGGTAAAAAACCTATCACCTTTTAAAAAAAAAAAAAAAAAATCTGTTAGGACAATTAACAAGTAGGAAAAACATGTTTTGGGGTGGGGTGGAAATTTTAAACCCTTTCAGTGACATCCGCTTGCCCCATTTTGTGGACGTGGCATTTAATATAACGATCTCTACATTTCCGCAGAAGGCATTTCCTTATAAAAGCTTTGGTCTTATAGTTTATAGGGGACAGAAAATATATATATATTTTTTTTATTAAAAGCTGAAAAGCCATCGGAATTTCCAACCTAAATAGTTTTGGAGTAGCAGTAACTACGCACGGTAAAAAACCTATCACCTTTTAAAAAAAAAAAAAAAAAATCTGTTAGGACAATTAACAAATAGGAAAAACATGTTTTGGGGTGGGGTGGAAATTTTAAACCCTTTCAGTGACATCCGCTTGCCCCATTTTGTGGACGTGGCATTTAATATAACGAACTCTACATTTCCGCAGAAGGCATTTCCTTATAAAAGCTTTGGTCTTATAGTTTATAGGGGACAGAAAATATATATATATTTTTTTTATTTTGTTAAAAAATATTTTATTACTATTATTATTTCCCTCAAATGTTGATGATACAAAGAGGACAAAGTTAAAAGAAACGTACGTTAAGTGTTAATATGCCAGTATGAAATGTGTGATAAGCCGATGGAATATCATATTTATGATAGTGAATGTGATTATAATTGGCATGGAATGAGTTGAAATAAAAATGTTGATGTTTTCCCACAAAAATCAGATGTGTCCGTCATCCTCTTTCTTAATATTTTTTAAAAGTAATAGCAATTCTTTTGTAGTCATGGCTGTAAATGATTATGGATATACATTATGTAGGCTTATGTACAACTTCAAAGAGGGACATGACTGCTTTTCATAAAAATTCTTACTTTTTTGTAACAAACTGAAAACTGAACTTAAGGTTAACACATTTAACGATAAGCATTTTTTTTATCGAGAAATACGGCTACGTGAACATGTATTTAATATTTTAAAGGTTTTAAGCACAATTATTTAGCCCCAACAAAACATCATGTCAAAATATTTTAAATTCTAATTGTCTGGTGTAGGCTGGTGTAACTCTAGTCCTCTAGTATTGTAATCTATATCACATGGTTTTTGTCCGCACAGTCCATCCACCCTCTTCATCAGCTTTTTTTTTCTTCTTTTATTTGTCCCTCACCATCCCATCACTTTCATTGATTCTTGCTCTAAGTTATTAGAGCACAAACTCTGTGGACTCAAAATTAACATCTTTGCCATTAAGCTTCTTGTACTTTCAATTGAACTGTATCCAGCTTATTAATGCCCCAAATTGTTTTGCTGAAATTTAACAACTTGGAGCTTGGTAATCTCAGAACCATCCAACTTAACACCAACGTGCTCGCCAAAATCTTCAGCTGGAATAGCACAGATCCACTAGAATGAAATCATGAGCTGTAGTCAGAGTGCAGCTGCTTGGTCTGTTTAGCTCAATCTTCTTTCTTTATTATTATTGCACAAGCCAAGTACAATTAATTCATTTAAATTGCATTTCCGTATTGTGTTTGTGCACGCAAAGGACCTTCTAATTTAATTATATTGCATTTCTTTATTATGTTTGACCATACAGGGTCAATTGCAATCTAATTCATTTATTTTGACTTTCATCTTAATTGTTTACAAGCTATCATACTCATTCATCATAACTTTGAATTATTCATAAACCTCATGTTTTAAATTTAAAGTAATTTTGTGTTATTTTTGTGAAATAAATTCATTAAAAAACTTTTTGTATAACAAGCAGCAGGGCAAAGGGGCCTCTCGTCCCAGTAGCCATCATCAAGGGGGAACTCACCCCAGATGCAATCAACAAGGCTGTGCCAAAATGGTCTTTAGATGAAACCTATGCTAATTTTTGAATTCTCTAAGTTTAAAAGGTTTATACCTATTATTTTTTGAAAAAAAGTTTTTAACCATTCATTACCTTTTGATATGCAAGTTTATGTTTAAAGCCCTCTAGTCGGCATGAGAGGTTGGGCAGCCAATATCTATGGTAGCAGAAATGTGAAAGTTGTGGGATTTTGAGCGAGACTGCTGGCAACTGGTATAAAAATGAGGAATTAAAAAAACAACAACTCAAGATAAAGTTTTATGTTGTCCTTTTTATTGACATATTAGAAAAGCCAAAGGCAAACCCCATTTTATTCCACATGCTCTTGATGTTAAATACATTTTTTTTTTTTCCAGGGGTCGTAATAATTTAAATGATGCTGTGACATCATCAATATAAACACTTTATTTTTTTTTTTAAAAGTCCCTTACAAACAATTTTTCGAAAATGCATTCAAACTTGACAAAAGAATAAATTAAAAAATGTTTACAAAGAAACGATACAGAAAGCACAGCAACATATTTCATTTCAATGTTTGTACCTCTAAACCTTTAAAGTGTGAACATTTCCATGTATTCATTTCAAAACAGAACATAAAAGAACCCACCACCAAGCAGTCATATCTATGCATCAAGCACCATATTAAGCATTAGATAGAATTAAGCACAGACTGACCAAAGACTTATTAGACCTTTGAAAAATTTGACCTTGGATTGAACTAAATGATACCAACAAAAATAAAATGTGAGCCGGTCAGTCGAACCAGGTCTGATATATATATGAAGCTTTATCATCTTGACATAGAATGTTATGGGGAAAAATTACTATTTTAAAATTAAAAGAAAGTGTATAAAAATATTTACAAAATTACAGTAATTTAACTATAATGTGATTAATAATGAAAGTCCGACAGAAATTATAACTGACACAATGAATTATCTCCCATACATTAAATGTGCCTTGCTGATTACCATTAAATTTGCTTCAAAAAAAATATATATTTTCCTTTCTTTGGTAATTTTCCTTTAGTTGATCATTGCTCTACACGTATCTTGCAATATATCAGGAAGATAGCGCTGTTGTATATCTTTGACACCAATACACAAAAGCAAACATAAAGACTGAGGGAGAGACTGCAGATCAAGAGTGGAAAGCCTGGACATGGAACTCACTATAAATGAGCCGGTAACTGTAAGGATAAAATATGAAGGAAAAAAAAGATATTTAATTTGTTTCATTGTCTTTGAGCTCACACAAATACATTTTATATGGACCTTGTGATCATGCTTTTATATTATTATGTTACTTTTCATTATTGATAGATAACGCACAAATATCAAATTAGCTTCTGAGCAAAGAACTAACTATAAAACAACGAATTAAGAAATAAAATTAAAAAACATAACCTAATCGTTAAATCACTTATGCTGTTATTATAATCATTCCTCTTAAAACAACTACTTCATAAAAAAAACTTTGATTTTGCAAAACTTACTTACAGTTCAAATCTTGACCACCCTGGTAATCTCCCTTGTTACTGACATAGAGCGAGAGCGGCGGACAGTTTGTAGATTTTTCTCTGCACTATCTGCGCGGGCTTCGGCTTCCTCAATGAGAGATTGGGCTTTGCGGTACTTGTTCATCGTCAAGTTGGCAACATCCTCCTGTTAACAAATAATTTTTGTCATCAATAATAGAATCCTGAAGTTCATCTGAGCTCAATACAAAAATACCTATCAAAGCTTATTAAAGTTATTTTTCAAAGCTTATCAAAGGTATTTTTCCAGGCTTATTAAAGTAATTTTTCAAAGCTTATTTAAGATATTTTTCCAGGCTATTAAAGACATTTTTCAAAGATTATTAAAGTTATTTTTCAAATCTTATTTAAGATATTTTTCAAATCTTATTTAAGATATTTTTTCAAAGCTTATTAAAGATATTTTTCAAAGCTTATGTTAAGATATTTTTCCAGGCTTATTATAGTTATTTTTCAAAGCTTAAAACAGGTATTGTACTTACAGCCTCCTCGATCTGTCTTTTGTATGTCTTGACCCGGATGGTCAGCTGATCATTCAGACTCTGGAGCTCAGCAAGCTGCTTCCTCTCCTCTTCTGTTTGTGTCTGAAGTTCTTTGTAAAAGCGTTCAGCCTTGCGCTGATTGGCAATGGCTTCTCGTACACGGCGGTTTTCAGCTTCCAGCTCAGCTTCCAAATCACGGACCTAAACCAGTCAAAATAAAATATTTCCAAATAGAAACTATATGTATCTTATACAGGTGTACAAATTTAACTACAGAGAAATAATATGTAAAATGCTAAGTGACATACTATGAAAGATTTTAATTTGTAGCATTGCTTTAGATCATCTGTAGGCAATAAAATGATGAACCATTCACTAAAAATTAAAGAATTAATTTCAGTACAACAGAACAGTCTCACACATATTTATGGCACATAAATAACTTCCTTCCAAATGATTGGGTAGAATAGTTGTTTCCAACACATCTCTAAGTACATGAATTTCAGCTCCATAAATTAATTTGTCAATTTCTTTTCATTTAATTTATAAAGAATTTTGTTGATTTCATACATTGCTTGTAACTTTAATAACTTGAATGTCTCAAAAGTAAGCAACTATTAACCTTTTTGTTGTACTAAGAATGTCTATATTACCCTGCAATGAAGGTCTATATTACCCTGCTCTGAAGGTCTATATTACCCTGCTATGAAGGTCTATATTACCCTGATATGAAGGTCTATATTAGCCTGCTTTGAAGGTCTATATTACCCTGCTATGAAGGTCTATATTACCCTGCTTTGAAGCTTAGCAACCATTCGTTTGCCCTCTCTCTGAGCAAAAGCCTCGGCTTCCTCAAGACGAACTGTGATTTCTCGAATTTCAATCTCCAACTGTTTGCGGAGACTTTCAGCGTTTTTGTAGTTCTCCTATACAATTAAAACACAAGAAAATCAAACGTACTATAGCATTATGGAAAAAAGCAGTAGATAGAAACTGATTTATTTTACTAATACCCCCATGTCAGGCAATGCCCAATAAATTTAAAAAATGAAATGATAAAAAGTCTTTAAAAAAAAATAAACAACCAAATTAATACCTGCTCTTGACGAAGCTCATCGGCCAGACGAGCATTTTCAGATGCCAGTCTTTCGGCACGCTCTTCTGCAGCACGCTGGTTATTAAGAGCATCATCGAGGTCACTCTGTCATTATGAAAAAAAAAAAAAAATTTTATTGGTGAAAATGTTAAATTGTTTAAATAAAAAGCATATTTTTTTAAAATTATGTTCATTTGAATGAAATTTCTGAATTATGAAACAAATTTTTCACAAAACTCCATAAATTGAATACCTGAAGTGCGGCCACATCACCCTCAAGACGTCTCTTGTCATTAGTGATCGATGTGATTTGAATGGTGAGTTCACTAATACGAATATTGACTTCCTGCAGTTCACCCTCAGCATTTTTGCGTGCTCTTTCAGCCTTTAAAAGGGATTTAAAAAAAAAATTTTACAAGGTGAAGCAACTGAAAAAAAAAAATGTTTAAAATTGTATACCTTAAACAATCTTTCTTAGATAATGTTTTTAAAAAGCAAGGTTTTCTGCTTTGCTTCACTGCCATGAAATAAAGTGAACAAGTTTACATTGTTCATTTAAACACTAATAATAGATTGAATATCATAAAAAATTGTTAACAAAATAAATTATTTTTCTAAGCTGTTCGCTACGGTGCTGTCGTTATGAACAAAATAGAAGTGCAACATAAAAAAACTCACAGCCTCAAGGAGTGATCTGGCATCTTCCAGTTCCTGGGTGATTGCTATCCTCTTCCTCTCACTGAGGGACAATTGGTTGCGGAGATCATCAGAATGTCTGCGTTCTTCATCAAGAAGAGCCTCCAATTCCTAAATATGCAGATCAAAGACAAAAAACTGAGCCATGATAGAAATGTTTCACATATTCTAAATAGATTATAGCATTACTGTTCTTTACCGTGACTATGTTCTTAATTTTATCTCTCATGCAATATGGTTGCAGCCAACTTACTTTAACTCTAATCTGCAAAGATTTGATCTGCTTAAGATATTCAGCGTTGGCTCTGTTGGCGTTGTCCAAGGCACCTTCAAGTTCACGGATGTCTGCCTCAAACTTCTTCTTGATGCGGGTAATTTCAGACTTGTATCTTGTCTCAACCTCAATCAAAGTGCGCTGCAGTTCTTCAATGACACGTGCGCTGCTTCTTCTACAAGAGCCAAACAACAAACCACGATAAAGAACACATTCTTCATTTTCGCTATGTAATATGCTACTATTATTGCCATCTTTACTCTTTGCAATATTCAACGGCAATTTAACTGTAATTTTATAAGCTTTTCTTTTCTACATATTTTTAGAGCCTGTCTATTTTCATCAATTGATGTTTATTTATACATAGCTGTGTGTATATATTGCACATTAAGTATTACAAATGTATCCACACCTGATGTTTTCAAGTTCTTCATCCTTCTCACGGAGTCTGGCTTCGAATTCTTGCTTAAGTTTTTCAAGGGCTGCATTTGCGTTAGCCAATTTGTTTTCAGCATCACGAAGGGCATCCTCGGTGTCCTACATAGATGATATTCAAATATGCAATATCGTTTAAACTATAACTTTTGTTTCGAATTTAGTACAGTTAACATTCTAAAGCTTGACTTTTAAAAGTGATACAATTTCAAAATATTGATACCCTCTTCTAGACTGTGTGAAGCCTCTTCCATAGAGAAATGATTATATATCTCCCTAAAGTACTAACAGTCTCATAGTAAGTATATTTAATTTATCTAAACATAGAATAAAGAGCCAATAACATGTCTTTTTAAACCTTATATAAGAAAACAGCTGTTGAATGATTTCTACCTTAAGGGCAGCAGCAAGGGAGTCTCTCTCAGCCTCCAGTTGGGCTCTCAGTGCCCTCAGGTCGGCAAGCTCGCGGTTGGCATCCTTCAGAGCCTGGTTGGCCTCCCTCAGTTGGTCTGAAAATTAAGAACATTAGCATAAATGATTGAAACGAGTGATAGAAAGATGATCTTGTCGCCTTTGTAAAGCTAAAACTTGAAAGCCATCTCTTCCCATTGATTTGCTACTGGTGCTGGTAAGATGTGTTAAAAACTTTTAGTTGGAGAACCTAGTTAAATTGATATAACTTTGCTTTGTTCCAATATCTGCATTCAAAATATTATTACTTCAATGTGTAAGTCGAAAGGGCACAATAATATCCCAACATTTTTAAGAAGGGTAAACTATTTATTAATGAGTTTTCACCTACCCGAAAGTGTTTTGTTCTCTCTCTGTAAGTTGTCATTGCGCTCAGTGAGCTCGGCATTGGCAACCCGCAGTCTGTAGACTTCTTGTTCAAGGTTAGCTTTGTCGGCACGGAGACCATTGTTCTCAGCAGACAGCTCATCAACACGCTTCTGCAGGGCAACATTCTCATTCTCCAATTGTCGGTTGCGTTTAGTAAGATCTTGAACAATAATCTGGGTCTGTTGTGGGGAAATGTTTTGATTTTTTTTTCAATAAAACCAATATCATTTTCAGACTGATAAATATGAAAAATAAATGCTCTTATCTTTTTTAATGTCATATTTTGTCAAATTGCCGTAAACATATATTTTATATTTTCACTCTTTCATGACTCACGTTCTCAAGTTCAATGGTGATTTCTTTGAGTTCTGAGCTGAGTTTTGCTTTGGCTTTTTCCAGTGCTCCATTCTTCACTCTAAGTTGTTCAGCTACATCTTCAAGCTCGGTAATACGGGCTGTTAGTTTACGTCTGAAATAGATGAAGGATTCACATATATTCATCATTCCCATTATTGATTTGTTTGTTAGTAATAAAGTTAAAGAAATGCTTGAAGTTGAGCTTTAAAGAAAATAAGGCCATCTATTTCAGATTTAAAATAGAAGCATTTAAAATGCAGGAGAATAGAGAGTATTATATAATTATTATTATTTTTTTATTAACAAAATTTTTTATACATATTTTAGTTTGTTTAGGATAACTCCCCGGTAGAAGAAGAATACTGAAGTTAATTAAACCATTTGAGTATACCTAATGGTATGGAAATTTCATTTCTATTTAGGTTGATGCAAATGAGCATTTTTACCTGGTTTCTTCTAGCTCTTCGGTTCTGAGCTGAAGTTCTTTATCAAAGCGACTCTTCAGAACACTGTATTCGGTGTTAACTTTGCTCAGTTGTTGTCTAAGATTGTTTGAGGACTCTGCTTCTTCTTCATAACGAATGTTGAGACTGTCGTAGTCACTCTGAAGCCCAGACAGTTGAACTTGAAGGTTCTGCCTTTGCTAAAAAATTAAAATAAAAGAGAAGAAATTTTATTAAACGGCATAATTTTTAGATACAATTTAAAAAAACAAAAAGAAAGAAAAAAATTTAAGTCACATGTTTGAACACATTTTAAGTTTTGAGATTATTACAAATTAAACTTTAAGTGATCACCATTTTAAATTTAATAAAAGTAAAGATAGCATGGAAAAAAATCCTTTTAAGAGTGTTCAAATATTTTGTCAAGCTGAATAGTTGGTCTATTGATTCAAATATTTTTTCTAGACCTGGTGAAGTTGGCCTATTAATAGATTTTAAGCATGGAACGTAAAATGTTGAAATTTTACATGGCTTAATTTTTAACAATGTACTACAATTTTCTGTATACATCATAGCGTGTAAAATCTTTTGAATGAAATCCCAGGCTTGTATAGCTTTTCATTTATGTTGGTCCATTAATTTCTTAAAGCTATTTTTTCAAACAAGTAGCTGTGCAAAATAAAACAGAATAACATATCCCTCCATGCCTTCCTTTCCTTAATGTGTGATAGGATTGGATGATGTCATACAAACAAAGTTTTTGTTGCAGGAGAAGGTAGTTTTTGTTTCTTTATTAAAAAAAAAATTGTAAACCATAAAAATTAAAAAAATTGGGGGTATGTGTTTGAACAATATTAATAATAAATGCATTTTGTTGTATTTATTTAAAAACGCTGTCAGTACTTTTAATGATAATTAAAATAAAATGAGTACTCACCCTTGATTCATCATCAAGATTTCTCTTGAGGTCATCGTTTTGATGTTGAAGTTGAGATTTAGCCTTGGCAAGGGCTGCATTACTAGAGTCAAGTTCTTGAACCTGAGAAGATATGTTATATGAGTTATTATGCATGCTCTGTCATTGCTACAATTTTTCATTATTCAACGGTCATAAAATACTAACATCTTAATTTACATTTTGGTTTAATGAGTTTAATACCGGGTATCTCATTTTAGAATGTTTAATTGCATGATATCACTGCTTTTGGAAAAACCATGCCAATTGTCATATCTTTCACTAGTACAAAAATTATCTCCCACAATTCAACATTAACATAAAATAAGATGCAGACTTTACAAACTAATTTGAAGAATGTAGGCTTAAATACTATTTAATTTAAATCAAATTTCAACCACCATTTGGTCTTAAAATTGAAAAAAAACTTAGGCCCCTAAGTAGAAAAACAAACAGATGAAGCTATTCTTAAACAAAAATAGCTGCTTTAAGAAATGGTATTCATTTATTTCAAATCATTAACATAATTTAAGCCTATTTGACTCTTTTACTTAAATGATCTGGTACAAAATGTTACTTAACTCTCTGATAAATTAAAATAAATCTTATTTAAAAAAAAGCAAATTTAAAGAAAAATAGTTTTTTAATGAAAAAAGCAGGGAAGTAAAGAGATGGACAACTGAAGTCTTTAAAATTGATTGTCACACAGGACATGAAAAAAACAAACAAAACAAACCTGGTGTTGCAGATCAAAGTTTTCTTGTGTTAGACGAGCTTTCAAAGAGGTCAAGTCATTCAACTGGCGACCAATGTCATCGACTTGTCCCTTAAGACGGATGTTAGCTTGTTCAGCAGCATCCAGCCTGCTTTCAGCAGAGGCCTTAAATAAAAATGAAAATGATGTTGCAGAACAATTTTTGAAATGAATTTCTTATGAAAATGTAAATCTGAGGGATTAAATTGGGTTTCTTACACACCTGTTTCTCCCACAAATTTAGATACACTTAAATTTAATTGCTTGTTTTAGAATGTAAGAATAAGCAGAAAACCTGAAGAAATAAACAACATTCGAAGATAAAAAAAACTAACCTTGGCTTTGCTCAGAGAATCCAACTGTCCTGAAATACCATCAAGCTCAATGACAAGGGTCTGTTTCTCTTTCTCAATCCTTTCAATGGAAATAAACAATGTGTAAGAAACAATATGTAAGAAGAAACATACTGTTATAATTAAAATAATTTGGTATGAATTGGATGCACAGTAATTTCAAGCCAATTCCTCTAAACTGGAGTAAATAAAACTTATTTTATGCGTCTAATTTTAGTGGACTGCTAGGTGAAGAGAATGTTCAATGTTGATGAAACTGTCATACAGCACTAATGTCTGAATAAAATTCTTAAAATGGTGCACACATAAAATTTAATTCTTTCCTTTACAATTATGTTGACTTTACCTTGTTTTCTGTTTTTGTAAATGTTCAATTTGATCGGAGAGATCATTTACAGACTCCTGGTGTCTCTTTCTCAAGCTGTTTTCAGTTTGTTCAAACTGAGAATTGACCAACTCGATGTCTTTTCTCAGCTTGTTGATCTCTACCTCCCTCTTTTTGCTGATTTCAGTCTGCAAAAATGTATTAGAAATTTATTATAACTTTATTTAAAAACTAAAAAAGATTAAACATAGGCTTTTGGGAAACATTTTTTATTGAATGTTTTTTATTTAAATTTTAAATACTAGGCCTATATGTTTTATGTAAGTAGGACACACACAAAAAGAAGGCAGATACACAAAAAAGAACATAAATTAAGACACATTTGCAGTTGTTATACTACTGATTGTTTATGGCATTTATTACCTGCTGTGAAGCCACTCCACCCTGCTCCTCCAGGCTATCCTGAAGCTGATCATACCTGAACTGCAATTCAGCAAGCAGTTTCTCTGCCTGAAAAAGAAATGAAATTGTAATTCATTTAAACAATTGACTTTTTTATAATAATGTAGAGACCTAATATTAATTTAATTATTAAATAAATCTAATTATTATTATAATTAATTTAAAAACAGGTCCATATATAATTACAAGTTATTTAAATTTTTTCATCATGTGTGTAAACAAAATAACACCTAATTTTCTGTTTGATAACCTGAAATACGTTACGCAATAGACTCTAAATAATTATGGGTAGGCTGTATTTTCCAATTATTTAGGCTTAGGCATATATAATAATACTATATATTATAATTTTAATTTTAAACATCAAAATGGCGATCTTACCCTGAGACGTCCGTCACGTTCACCGTCAAGAGCATCCTCAACCTCCCTCAAACGAGACTGGAAAGATAAAATGAAAGATTGGAATACACAGAGAACTAAATTACAACTAGCATGCTATCAACAACACTTTTTTCCTTGAATTTTCCTCTAGTGTATTTTAAACATAATACATGATCCGTGAAATAACATATTTATAAGCATATCTTTTGTAAAATTATAGTCCATTCCTTAATGTTACTGTCTAATTATAAATAAGGGAGACATCATTGTTAAAATTTAGTGTGAGCTAATGTCACATTATTATGTTCTTTTTTATGCTCATAATTGCTATAAGCATTATACTTAAATTTAAAGCAATTTCAATTTCATTGTTTGAAAACTCATTCATTGTATGAAAAGCGATTGTACGAAAAGTTAGAATACCGTTTCTCGACCACGGACCCGAGGTTCACAATTCACTATAATAAAGTAAGGGGATTTATATATTTACTGGGCGCCCCGGGCGCTTCTATGACCACGGCGCCCTGTGCGAGGGTACAGGTCGCACACCCTAAAGGCACACATTCATAGATGATAATAGATAACCCGTTTAAAAAAAATGATTTCAATAATAAAATAATAAAATAAAATAACTAATACAAATAATAAAAATAATAAAAATAATAAAAATAAAAAGATATACATTTTTCTAACTTTTTTGTTGTTTTTTTTAAAAATAAATAAGTATATATATATATAAATATAAATATATATAGTCATGCTTATGAAATACAATGACATGCGAAAAAACAAAACAGATATTAAATAACAAACTCATGCACGCAATATCCAAATTAAACTACAAAACAGTTTTTGGTGCTTTAAATATATATCTAATGTTCTTTCTACAATTTACACTTAAATGTTGGCATCTTGCCTAAATTTATTAATTTTTTTCCAGATAATTTGTTTATGGTTGAAATACATGATTTGAATTTTAGAAAAAAAAAAAGAAACAAATAATTTTTAAAATGCTAAAAAATAAGTATATAATAATTTAAAAACAAACATCCATGGCCCATGAAGTCACTACTACATCACGGCATGGAGGGAGCTCATTAATTTTCATGCTGGGGCCACCAGGGGCGGTTCCCTCCCCCGCCCTCACCCCCATCATACGCCATTGCTAACACAGAAATATGCTTTTGAAAATTTTGGTCACAAAACATCACCCCGAGAATATTTTAGTTATTTATATTTTAAAATAATCAATTGTCGAAACACTCTTATCAGTGGTGTGGGATGAGAATATGAAATAGCATGAGTCGTTGATTAGATAGTTCATATATGTTATATTATTTATGTATTGTTATTAGATACTAATAAAATAAAAATACATTTTTAAAAAAAAGTAACAGCGATAAATAAAGGTTTAAATTTCAATTTATAAAAATGTAAAGTTAACCCCCCACACCTTTTTTTTCCCCCGCACTTAACTCCACCATAAAAAAAAAAAAAAAAAACCCAACAAAATAATTGAATTAAAAGACAATCAAAGTGCTGGGAATCGGATCCTAACACTTCTAGTGAAGACGATTTTATATATAAAAAAAAAGAAACAACGATAAAAAAAGGTTTAAATTTCAATTTAAAAAAATGTAAAGTTAACCCCCCACACCTTTTTTTTCCCCCGCACTTAACACCACCAAAAAAAAAAAAAAAAAAAACCCAACAAAATAATTGAATTAAAAGACAATCAAAGTGCTGGGAATCGGATCCTAACACTTCTAGTGAAGACGATTTTATATATAAAAAAAATTAAAAAAGTACTTTTAAAGTCTAATTACGATTGTAATGGAACATCGGAAGAGTCCAAAAAAGGAGAACAATTCCTATCATGTAAATGATGTTGCTGCGTGTCTCTAGCATTCTATGGAGTATGGTAATAGTTGTCTTATTCTCTGGAACCAACGAAAATATTTGTTTCTTATGTGCCCCCTTCCCCTCAACCCCCCCATCCTCCCCCCCCCCCCCCACCTTCCACTTGGCAGACCCGTACACTGACTCAGTGCCAGGTAGAGAAATTCTATTTTTGTCCTCCTCAGATCGAGCACGTGATATCTTTCAACCCTCCCCCAGTCACGTGCTCTGCTCGTGCCTAGATTCCTTGCGGCCGTGTAGTAGGTAACCATGGAGACAGCAGCCTACGCGCATTTTTTTCAGAGATTGCGCCGATTGCCAAAATTTCTGCTCTTATATATATATATATGCGCTGACTAAGCATATTGTTGTTTTTTTTTTAACAGGTAGATGAGCACAAAGGTGAATTAGCTAAAGCTGTCCAGGAGTTAAATCTATCTGATACCCGGGGACTTTTGATATCACGTGGCGTCGAAGCAATACTACTAAAAGAGTAAACACAGTTGAAATGGGCTAATTGGCTAATGATACGAAAAATCCCTAACTGACAGAATACTCAACTATTTAACAAGGAAAAAAAGTCCATGGAATAGTTGTGTTGTTTTTGCTTTCATTATTAAAATAACGTTATTGGATTAAAAAAAAAATTTTGGAGTAATTATAAAATCATACCAATTTTGAAACGGAAATAATTTATTTCCAAATGGAAACATATTGTGTTAAAAAAAAAACACCCAAATCTCTAAATGGTTGTTAATGTATAACGATGAAAGAGCGGGAAAAAAATATTTTCATTGTATAATTTACTTCACATTTTCTCTTACGATAATCAGAAAATCTAGCCGAAATCGTTACATACTCCATTTTATGATCACTTTGCAGTCTCAGCTAATGCGGATCATGAATAAAATAATAATTCTAGGAGCCGGTGTAACAATCAACGTTGTCTGATAGCCAGGTCTGCATGACGTCACGTATCAACAACACCTGGGCCAGCCTCTAGGACTTTTTTATGCCCCCCCCCCCCCCACCAGCCCGTGCCATCGTCATTATCGGTTGTTTCATGCTGTCCGTGCAGCCCCTGGCCTGGTCCGAAACAGATTAAGGGCGGGTGCTGATGAAAAGTCTTTTTTTTTTTTAAAAAATGTGGCTTCTAATGTGATACATTTTAACTCACAGCTTCTTTGGCATTGTAAAGGCGGTTTTGTAGCCCAGTGAAAAAAAAGAACAAAAACTGTTGTGTTTTTCAAAATCTTAAGTTCTTACCATGAGATTTAACATAAACTACACTATTGCAATCAGCATTGTAGTAAAACTAAAGTCCGCATGTTGAGCAGAAAGAAATGTTGTCTTGAGGGAAAAAACAACAACAACAAAAAAACAACAAAACATGCAGCGATGCTTTTAGTGCTCATAAAATTTTAATGACCAGAACATGGGATCAAAATTTGCAGTGCAGTTTAAACCATACGTAGTGTGACTTTCTGATATACATTTGAGCGATTCTTGAAATTTCTTTTTGATTGTTTGTTTGTTTTTTTTTTTTTTTGTTTTTTTTTTTTTTTTTTT
>CAXITT010000278.1:15492-80097 GCA_964033795.1 Lymnaea stagnalis
TATATAATGTCCTCGTCTTCGAATTTAAATATATTTTTATATATCAAATGCCCTTAAAGTAATGCTGTAGAATTGCATTTCCTTTACATCAAAACCGCTGATACAACTAAATACAATTTACATTTTATATAGTTGACATAAGCTGCAAGTTTTTCGAGAATAATACCCATAGTTTTAGCCTTATGCACATACAAATTAGAGTCTAGTAAATATTTTTTTAAACAATTCACTACATGTTTTCATGTATAATTCAAGTCTTAGTGTCTCGTTGTGATGTTTCTAGGACAAATTACGCATCCAGAAGAATGTCTACGAGCCAAATAAAACAAAACAACAGAAGAAGCAAACAAACAAAGCGCTGAAGATGGCTATAGTATAGAGAGAATTTCTTGTAAAAGTATAAATACATTTAAACAGAAATGTGTTTAATATATTGCTGCACTCACTTTGCTACGTGATAGCAGTGTGTTTCAGGCTAACTACAAGGCATTTAGATCAGCGTTTCCCAAGCATCGCATACCCTAAAATGTGTATAACCAAGTTTAATAACCTCCTCCATACCCCCACAACCCCCACACCCCCCAATATAAGTAACACCCCATTTTAGAACTGTAAACCAAAAAAGCATCCAATTTAAATGACAAAGACAACTTAAAAAAAAAAAAAACAACTTACGACTTATCACATTAAGGGCGGGCTTTAAAGAAGCAATAAAAAACACATTATTTAAACGTAACTGTAAAGTCAATGGCTCCTCTCTTCTTATTGCACTATTTTCAAAACCCCTGAACTGACCGCCCCCCCCCTTTTCCCCCTCTCGCGCCCCAGGTTAACAAACTTTAATGTAGAATCTTTATGCCAACTAATGAGACATGTATGCTCTTGAGCCAACTAATGCCTTAAGACGTTTGGGTCTTTATGCCAACTTTGAGACATATAGATTAGTTAAGACAACAGTAGGACGTCTAGAGGTTTAGGCTAAATCTACGAAGTATGGTCACTTAGGATCTTTAAGACGCGTAGGCCAACTATGAATTGAGTGTTAATGTGTTTATCGCCTTATCGAGCAGTGTTTCCCCAAATGCACACACTTTGCTATAATTTGCTAAATCTCTTCTGTTAAATAACTAACTACACTTAAACGTTATCGTCCGTTCTTAATTTCAACGTCTATAGGTGGAAGACAATTTTTATTTGGAGAAGGGAACAGGTAAGGGGGTGGGGGGTGAGGGTGGCGCAAACATATCATTTTAAATATACTAGGAAAACATCGAAGGCAAGGACTTCAAGGACTTATAAATCAACGCGGACACACACTCACACACACGCAAGGGTCCACAAGGGAGGTAAGGAGCACCACGGTTTGTTTTGTTTTATTTAAAAAAAAAAGGTTTGGTTACGGCCCTTTCAACCGACCGACCAAAGCTACCTGTCAAGACAGTCAGTACCTGGTACCTCGCTTCGTCTCGCTCGAAGATCTGGTTGGCAGCCGTGACAACTCGAGATTCTGATCTGTTTGACGATGTGTTCGATGTAGTTTCTCCTCCACTATTATAAGACCTTGTCACATTCCGCACCTGTATTTCAGGTGGGTGTTCATAGAAACAGTGTTGAGTAAAAGCCTCCAAATGTAGGAGTTAATCCTCGTCAGTAGCATAGTCATGTTGAGCACATCATGAGAAATATACTAGAAGCCGCCCCCCCCCACACACACACACAAGCCACCGGTGGACCAGATTGGTTTGGGAAGACCCGAAAAACACATCACATTAACAAAACATCACAAATAACATAAGTGACAATATTCCTAAATGTAAAAAAAAAAAAAAATGTTAACTCAAATTAAATGTTTTAACCCGTTGATATATAGTATTCCTCATTTTCTACTGTACAGTCATTACTTTAAGATATAACCTTTTCAGAAACAATTATAACAGTAATGCCTTAGTAACATGAAGCAGAAATAACAACTGGCCCAGGCGTTCTCAAAACATGGTGGGAATCCAAACATAAAACTTTAGAAATCCTAATTCTTAAGTTGGGTTGTGCCGGAACTTTTTGGTTGAGCTCGTTATTTTGTTTCCGGTAGTGCAATTTGGGGGGGGGGGGGGGTTGCATTTATACGAATGTCAATTTTTGCTCCTTGGGGTAAAATATTTTTAACTTACACTTTAAAAAAGGATTTATAATCTTGGAGGTTTCAGCACAATTTAACAATATTTTTGATCTACAACAAGTAAAATACAGAATGATCCAAGTTATCAAAGTAAGTGTATAATTTAACGTCTAACACTCAAATCATCAACAAGAAAAAACCAGCTCAAAGAGAATCTCTTCAATATGTCTTTGGTGCAGTGGATACACAGCTCGATTCTGGTGTATAAGTTACAGTTATCCTACAATATAACGCAGTCGTGGGTAAACATCTATATATGCTTTCCCTACTTTAAAAAGCGATGGTTAGATTTAAGTATAAAAGAAGCAAAGCTCTTATTAATGAAATACCTTATTAAAGAAATGACCTGATTAATGAGACCAAAGACGATAAGGTTGTTATTGAAATTGTGAGTGGGCTATACGAACGACGACAGCCAATGAAAAAAATTGAATGCTAACACAGCGTAGTTCTCTACATGCACCTCTCACAGGGCGTCTATAAAAAAATTTGTTACACTTACCTCCAATCTGTTCTGAGTGGTTGGCGAAGTTCCGCGGTAAACGTTGTAGGTTCTGGACACCTTTCGGCTGACCACACTGATATCTGAGTCGTAGTCCATGACTGCTGTAGTAGTAGTAGTAGGTCGGCGCTACTGGCTTGGGGTGCTCAAACTAATCCTGGTCCGATAGCAGGAAGGGTATCTGTCTTGTGACAACAGAGATCCGGGATAACACTCGGGCTAAAAGAAAGTCGAAAGGAGTGGAGGAGCTGCTTCGCGTGCAGCCTTTTTGATGGGGTTATAAGTTGCTTCGTCTCGCGCCCCCTTCTCACGTCACCACCGTTCCGCTGTGAGCGAATCTGCAGGCGTCACTACAGGTAAGACTGAAGAAAACGACCTCACAACAAATTCCTTAAATACCCGTACCTTGTGTATCTATATACATACCCCCGTTTGCTCTTCCTACGCCTACGCATGCGCAGGGCCGGTGTTCCGCTAAAAAACAAGACCGACTGAGTCAAAGATGGCATCGTGGCGCGCCGTCTCTCCCCTCCCCTTTCTCCGAAACCGCTTATTCAAGAAAATAAAGGGGAAAAAAATATATGTTTATAATATTTATTTATATTATTTTATGTACACTTGAACGTGGTTTACTTTGAGTTAATACAAACCATTCGTTTTCAGCTACAGTGATATCACTTTGAATTCAAGGTCAATGCCCTTCATTGCATGTTAAATATTATTTTTTAAAAATTTAAATTAATACTGTGGACATATTTTGGAAAAGTGTTTTTTGGTTCTGGGAGAAAGGTTTAGGGGGGGGGGGAGGGTATGGATGGCACGCTAAACTTTTAATAAGCAACCAGTTGACACATTACTTTCAATCTCGGACCCAAAGAAACGGCAACCAAGTACAGCACAAGACAAGTGCACTTTACGGGTATCGCCGTACAAAACACTTGTACCTATGTACATGTGTATGTGTGCATTATTATCTTTTTTCGCCGTACCGTATCTGATAAATTACGCCTACCGTCCCCATGTGTGTGTGTGTGTTTTGTGTGTGCGTGTGTGTGTGTGTGTGTTTACGTTTTGTGTGCTGAGCAGAGTAAGGCACTCGGCACTCGGTGAACACGCGCGTGCGCCAGTGCCAGTGCAGAAGGCTCGGTGGTGGTGGTGAAGAACTCAGGTAAGAATAGAAAGTTGTATGGGAGAACGGCTTTGCGCCATATAAGGTGGGCTGCGCAGCGGCAGCTCGTCAGATATGTGAGTGGGGGAAAAAAAAGGGGGGGGGTTGGAAACCAGCTGACTAATATTACTTGTACGCCGATGAGATTTCTCTCCTCTGAGGTTACGTCTTAGTGGAATAATAGGGTAGGAGGACTTTAAGTTGGCAAGACTTAGCTCATAGCAGTGGGAATCACAGAGTAGGAGGATTTAAAGCTGGCGTGACTTAGCCTATAGCAGTGACAATCAGCGAGTAGGACTTAAAAACACTTGCGTGACTTAGGCTCTTATCAGTTGAAATCACATAGGACTTTTAGCTGGTATGACGCGGTTTATAGCAGTGACCGGTGGCAATCATAGAATTCAACTTTCCTCTGCTATGGCGTATCACATAGCCGTGGAAATCATGAGCAAGGATTTAAAGCTGGTGTGACGTGGTTTGTAACAGTGGCAATAATTTAATAGGACTCCCAGCTGCTCTGGCGTATCATACAACCATGGAAATCATAGATTAGGACACAGTGGCAATCACAGGGATGGGATTTCAGCTACTTTTACATATGATATAGCCGTGAAAATCATAGATTATGAATTTCAGCTGCTATGGCGCTTCACATAGCTATGGCTTTCATAGAGTAGGACTTTCAGCTGGTGGTGTTATGTGTTGCAACTGCAAGCTAAATTTAATTAGACATAAGGGCACCTAAATTAAGTAGCATCTAAAACAAGGCGTACCTCGCTCCCCACAAACATCAAATAAATACAACGTCAATATAATATTAAACTTTTACAAAATAAGTTATTGAAATCTATTTGTTGCACAGATACAAATTAGCCACCTAAAACTGAACGGTAAATAACAAATTATTTAAAAGAAAACTTCTTTTTCCTAGCATTATGGTCATATATATATTATATATATATCCATTGGTCTTAAGAACAAATGCCAAGGGGTTTATACAATCGTTTTAAAGATGTAACGAAGTTTTATTATCTTGGGAGAATGGTCCAAACACATGGACAGTTGTGACATGGAAACCAAGGACTAGAGCTGGGTTGTCTGTCAACCTTTTCTATATTCCGTACCCACAGCAAAGTATTTGACAAAGTCTGAGACTAAAGCAACAATGGATTTTAAAAATTGAGGGGGATGGGGAGGAGGGGGGAATCTACTTGTGATTTTTGTAATCGATTGACAAAGAGGACTGAAAACGTTAGAAGTGATCTTTGCTTTTGCGTGGGACTGAAGATCACCCCCTCAGCGTACAGACATCTTGAAGATCACCCCCCTCAGCGTACAGACATCTTTAAGATCACCCCCTCAGTGTACAGACATCTTGAAGATCACCCCCCTCAGCTTAAAGACATCTTGAAGATCACCCCCTCAGTGTACAGGCATCTTGAAGATCACCCCCTCAGTGTACATACATCTTGAAGATCACCCCCTCAGTGTACATACATCTTGAAGATCACCCCCTCAGTGTACAGGCATCTTGAAGATCACCCCCTCAGTGTACAGACATCTTGAAGATCAACCCCCTCAACGTATAGACATCTTGAAGATCACCCCCTCAGTGTACAGACATCTTGAAGATCACCCCCTCAGTGTACAAACATCATGAAGATCACCCCCTCAATCTTGAAGATCACCCCCTCAGTGTAAAGACATGTTGAAGATCAACCCCCTCAACGTATAGACATCTTGAAGATCACCCCCTCAGTGTACAGACATCTTGAAGATCACCCCCTCAGTGTACAGACATCGTGAAGATCACCCCCTCAGTGTACAGACATCTTGAAGATCGGCCCCCTCAGTGTACAGACATCTTGTAGATCACCCCCTTCAGCGTATAGACATCTTGAAGATCACCCCCCTCAGCGAATAGACATCTTGAAGATCACCCCCTCAGTGTACAGACATCTTGAAGATCACCCCTCTCAGCGTATAGACATCTTGAAGATCACCCTCTCAGTGTACAGACATCTTGAAGATCACCCCCTCAGTGTATAGACATCTTGAAGATCACTTCCTCAGTGTATAGACATCTTGAAGATCACCCCCTCAGCGTAATTTCATCTTGAGATGACGATCTCGGGAAAAAAAACAACACAATGGACATCAAAAACATAAAACAAAACATGGAACAGAAGAATAGAAAATGATCTTTGGAAAAGAAATGTGAGACAAGCAGAGAGCTCCCATAGAAACAGAGAAGTGGCTTTTATTAGCCACTCTCTATGGCTCCGTTCGGTGCATGTGGACTGCACATTTGAATGAACCTATAATATATATATATCAAACTGTTAATTAAAAAATCAAATTTTTTATACGGTGTTCAAATTAATTTATAATGCTATCAACTCAAAATCCAAATGACAAGACCAGTTAATCTATTTGATGACGGCAAGTTCTTGTTGATGATTTTAATTTTGGAAAGATTGTCTAGCCTGAAAGAAAGCATACGCAGGTAGAATATATATAGACATCTTGAAGATCACCCCCCTCAGCGTATAGACATCTTGAAGATCACCCCCTCAGTGTACAGACATCTTGAAGATCACCCCCTCAGTGTACAGACATCTTGAAGATCACCCCCTCAGTGTACAGACATCTTGACATCATATATAGCTATATAAGACCACTTATTATTATTATTATTATTATTAGAAACTAAGTTATTCTAATACAAGACAATACATCTGCATACTTTTATAGCTGTCCATCATTTGACATCGAATAGAACTTTCATGAAATGAAAATCGATACTTTGCTATTCCCAATTCAATTCTCCTTGTCATATACGTAAGCTCTAAATATGAGTACACAATTCAATATAAGTACGCCACTCTAGCGTACACAATTCAATTAGATAACGCTATTCAATATGAGTACGTAAATGAAAATGAGTACAATATTAAAGATAAGTAACCTATTACAAAAAAAAAAAAAAAAAAAAAAAAAAAAAAAAAAAAAAAAAAAAAAAAAAAAAAAAAAAAAAAAAAAAAAGCGAAATCTATAACTTGGCGTTAAAAATATTTAACTTAAATCTATAATTTAGCGTTGAAAATATTTAACTTAAATCTATAATTTAGCGTTGAAAATATTTAACTTAAATCTATAATTGAGCATTAAAAGTGTTTAACTTAAATCTAAAAAGACGCTGTATGGCTCGACCGTGTCATCATTAACTTATTATTTTTAAAAATAGAATCTTGATATTTTGTTTTTGAAACTCCACGAAACCATCAGTTGTGTTAGGCAAAAACTATTGTGAGAACAACAAAACAATTAGAAACCATTCATCTCGTCAGTCTTGAGACATCGTGATCTATTTGTTTCCATTCAATCATCGATGGTATGCTTTTAAAGCGTATGCGGAAATTTGATCGAAAGAAATTTCGTCGACGGTAAATTGATCGACGGTAATTTGATCGAACGGAAATTTGGTCCCAATCTGTTTTCAGCTTTCACGTTAAAATTTTACTTCAAATTTCAATTTGAACGCATTATTTTGCCTTACTATATAGTATAGTGCGCTTCACATCTTCCTTGTGATTTTATTTAGAATATCACAAGGAAGGCGTGAAGCTGTAAATTGGGATGCAATTAAAGAAGAAACTTTTTTAAAAATTTAAGCTATACTTCTCTTATATGTATACTAGCAAAATACCCGCACTTCGAAGCGGAGAGCCTTTTTTAAAAAAAAAAAAAATAGGTAAGAAATTATCAAGTATCCGCATTTTCCGGAGACTATACAACTTATTACAATGCATTCCCCGGTGTACCGACACAGAGCTTTCACAACCTTTTCACCGAACGGGGACCAGTCGCCCTGCCCTACTGTGTTACGCCGATAGGCAATTCTTAAAATACATGTACACTGACAACGTTGGCGAACATTTAACAATACTCGGTTGTTTTGTTGTTGTTTTTTTTTTTTTGCAATGATAATCCTGTAAATAAAAATAACGCAACTTTTCCTTTTTTTTAAAACCCTCCACCACCCATAAAATACATGTACACTGACAACGTTGGCGAACATTTAACAATACTCGGTTGTTTTGTTGTTGTTTTTTTTTTTTTTGCAATGATAATCCTGTAAATAAAAATAACGCAACATTTCCTTTTTTTTAAAACCCTCCACCACCCGCCCGGCTTATATGTACCAGGCTCAATGCAACATGCACTCTGGTAGTATACCCGGCGTTGCACGGGATCTGCATTAGGACCCCGATCCTGGTAAGACCGAAATTCTGATGAGTACCCAATCCCATTCTGAACCAGATCTCGGCGGAATCCCTTTTCGGAAAATGAGATCCCGTTCCAGGTGGGATCTCATTTTCTTGTGGCTCCGGATCCAGGGGGAATAAAGATCCCGCTGGGATCCCGATCTCAGTGGATCCCGATGGGCTACCGATCCCGTTAAGATACCGTTCTCTGTGGGATGCCGCAACACCTAGGGACTCCCTTTTCCTGATAGTATGATGATCCCGGTTTGAGCCCGTTACCCGATGGGATCTCTAGGGTATCCTGTTCCCCGATGGAATTGCGTAACCAATGAGTCCCATTAGGATCCTGTTTCTATATGGGATCATGCTCAGTGCGATTTTGTTCGAATAAGCTTTTAGATGTTATTATATATCCTAGTAGAACAATATAGAACATTCTAGATTAAATTTAATATCCTCCACGAAACGAGTAAAAACAACAACTTTTCTACGTAATTATTTCTCGAATGCGAAATATTATAACTTAATTTTACTACTATAACTATAGTATATATTTAAATTGAACTAAGGGCCACGTTGAGGGCTCATCATAATAAAGTACCGTTTAAGTCTGAGATGGGAGCCCTATAAAAATCAGATAAGTTATAGATTTAAAATTTGTTCTATTAAAAACGGTTTAAAAATACCATAGATATAGGTTTTTTAAACTATTGAAATTTCTAGAAAATTCTCGATTGTCCCTGAATGGATTGGATATTATTAGTTTTAAATCCACCGATATTTTAATACGGAATAAGAAGGGTATTGCTACAAAGCTAGGCCTAGCTCCACCTATTCACATAGAACCTATTGATATTTATATACCGGTAGCTTATATTAGGAAAAATGAAAGGGGCCCCCGGCCCAAGAGGTATGGATATTATGAGTTCAGTTCTCTTCGGTATTTGGGTATGGATACTCAAGTGTTTGTGTGCTAATTTTGGTCAAGATCCATCTATCCATGTAGGAGCATTTGTAGTTAATGTTATTTATAAATATAAGAAAAAAAAAGCGAATTCGGGGCCTCCGGTTGTGACCGGTCCGCAGTGGCGTAGCGAGGGTGTTTGGTGCCCTGGGACAAGATCCATTTTTAGCGCCCCTTTTTTCTTTTTTTCAACTCTCAAACCCATTATTTTCATCAATAAAATAATATCAAAGCACATTTTGGCGCCCCTAACTAGCTGGTGCCCGGTGACATCTGCCCCCCTGCCCCCACCATGCTACGCCGCTCCCGGTCCGTGTAGAGTTTCGAAATGAAACTTGTGTAACTTTTGTAAATAAGCTGTAAGAAATAAGCATGACAAATTTTAGGCTTCTATCTACAGGGGAATTTGGAGAATATATCTTCTATAAGAAAAATGAAATGGGGTCCCGGGCCCCAGATGTATGGATATTATGAGTTCAGTACCCCCACATTAGTTGAATATGGATAATCAAGAGTTTGTGTACTAAGTTAGGTCAAGATCCATCTATTCATGTAGGAGTAATAAGCCTATATATATATATATATATTTACAAAGCTTATATCCCCAGAGGGATGGATATTATGTGTTAAGTACCCTTGGGTATTTGAATATGGATAATCAAGAGTATGTGTACTAAGTTTGGTCAATATCCATTTATTCATGTAGGAGTACTAAGCCTATTGATATTTATAAAGTTTATATAAGGAAAAATGAAATAGGCCCCCCCCCCGCCCCAGAGATCATTGGATATAACATATTAAGCACCGTTCGGAATTAGAATATGGGTAATCAAATGTATGTATATTAAGTTTGGTCAAGGTCCATCTATTCATGTAGCAGTATTTGTTAATCATTTTATTTATATAGGATAAAAAACGACATTTTGGCCCCCCGGCCCCAGACGGTATAGAGTTTCGAAAAGAAACCTGCTTAACTTTTGTAAGTGAGCCGTAAGGAATTAGCCTGCCAAATTTCAGGCTTCTATCTACAGGGGAAGTTGGAAAAATTAGTGATGAGTCAGTGAGTGAGGGCTTTGCCTTTTATTAGTATCAGACCTGTTTACCCTCAAACTCTTAAAGTCGTACACTAGCATCACAAAATCGTTCAATACATTATCTTAACGGTAAAAAAAAACATATAGTATCTATAATGTATACACCTCAAAATCGTACAGTGTACGCCAAAATCGTAAGAGTTAACAGGTCTGTAGTATAGATTTAAAAATGATTTTTTTAAACGTACAATGCAATGCTAAAAACGTAATTTAATCCTCTTGTAGCTTATTGCCAATCCTGACCTTTTGATCCCTGTATAAAAATATCTGAGAGCTCTTAAGGACTCCCTATTTTCGCTCTTCTGTTTGATGCTGAGGGGACCGGTGTGTTACTCACCTGCGTTTGGCTTCCTCCCCTTTCCTTCCCACCTGCCAAGTCAGAAGTATTAGGCCGCCAATGTCTTAGCAGAATTTATCAGCCTAATGTTTGACATATTATCTCAGCTTGTTGTACAACATTTCATCATATCTGAATGTTTAACATTTTATTTGTATCTTGATGTTTAACATTTTTATTTTATCTTGATGTTAAACGTTTTATTATATATTTTTTATGTTCAACATTTTATTTTATCTCGATGTTCAACTTTTATCTCAACTTCATGTTTAGCATTTTATTTTATCTTGATGTTTAACTTTTTATTTAATTTTTTTTTTTTATGTTCAACATTTTATTTTCTCATGATGTTAAACATTTTATTTTCTCATGATGTTAGACATTTTATTTTTTCTCGATGTTAAACATTCGATCTCAGCTTGATGTTTTACATTTTATTTTAGCAGTATGTTTAATGTGTTTTTTTAAACTCAGGGGTCTCAAACTGGCGGCCCTAAAGACGATATTTTTCGGCCCGCTACCTGACAGCAAAGTTTATTGTTTATTCGGCCCACGCGTTTCCCCATTCTCATATCTATAATGTGACCCTCGGCGACGGTTTCAGTCGAATCTCACCGACTAGTCTAACTCTGATTTTTATTATGTGTCTTTAGGTTTGGACGTTGATTATATATTTAAAAATTGCCACAGTTCGGTTTTGAGAAAAGCTTTAAAAATCTCTTGGTGGGTAATGCACAAGCATAATTGTGTAAATCATAGCAATGTGACACAGTATCAAAAAATACGTATGAAAATTGAAGCTAGTGTTTACGGGTGAGGTAAATTCCAAGCCTGCCAGCTTGGTCACTTTTAAAATACGGATAGTCAAAAAAGGCATTTTAATACGATTAAAATATCAAAATTTATTCTCTCTACAATAGCATCTTCCTTCCCATCAACAATTAATAAATATTACCTGCTCCTGCCTACTGTTAAAACACTTAAACATTATAAGCCTTCATGGAGAGGATGGGGTGGTTGTTCCTGTACTAAGTGATCCCAAATTACGCATGGACTTTGCTTTTCTTGTTGACATTACACAGGAGCTTAATGTACTCAAAAAGAAGTTACAAGGCCAGTGGCAGCTTGTCAGTGTTGCCTTTGACAATGCCAGGGCATTCTACAAAAAACCTTTGTTATGGTTCTCAGGAAAACACCTGCCATTTCCCAACTTGCAAATTATTTTTGGACTTGGGCACACCATTCAGTAGTAAGTTTACTGATGCATTGCAATGCTACAGGAGGAATTTGATCAAGTGTTTTCAGACTTCAAAACACAGGGCCACTTTTTAAATTTTGCTGACCCTTCAATGTAGAAAATGCCCTCTCCCACTACCCCCACGTCTTTTTTTTTCTCGCTTCAAATGGAACTGATGGATCTTCCGTTCAATTATGAACTCAAGGCTAAGTTCAGGGAGGTTAATTGAAAAACAGACAAGTTTGGACATTTTATGAGACCATGGCCTTACACCATCCCTGAGATTTCTCCGTTGTTTAAGCGAACAATTTGCCTTTTTGGGAGTACCTATCTGTGTGAAAAGC
The DNA here is from genome assembly GCA_964033795.1 of Lymnaea stagnalis. Taxonomy (NCBI): domain Eukaryota; kingdom Metazoa; phylum Mollusca; class Gastropoda; family Lymnaeidae; genus Lymnaea; species Lymnaea stagnalis. The sequence continues at coordinate 27,583 of CAXITT010000278.1, forward strand.
TCTTTTCTACTATGAACTTTAACAAGTAAAAATTCAGGGCCAAACGTATTGATGAGCATCTTCAAGCTATACTGAGGGTCTCAGTTGCTTCCTCAGTCAAGCCAAATGTTGCTCGGCTGTGTACGAAGAAGTAGCATGTCCCCATCCCTGGAATGTACATGAACTATTTAGAAAACTTTGGCATTAGCCGTTCATTGAGACCACTGTTATTTAAATCACTATAAAATATCCCTGTGCTGATTTTGTTAAAAGATGAGTTTCCTGCCACCTTTATGAACAGCGTGGGACTTAGCGCGTGAATAACAACAATTGTTAAAATGTTTTGCAATGTGTTCTAATTTTTATTGATTTTTAAAAATTGATCATGTTTAAAAGTCTAATGAACAAATAAAAAAAGTATTTTGAAACGTTTTTGAGGGGTGAAACTGAAGATTATTTAAATCTTATTTGTTCACTCAAATCATTTATTGGGTAATAAACGATTGTTTAATAAAATACCGTATTCTTCTTCTTCTATATTTTAAGAACCCTCGACCAGTGTATTGATCATTATGGCTCCTAGGTATTTAGAGGGGGATTTTCAATTTTTATGTTCCTTGTAGTGTAACTGTTTGTTAATGTCCGGTTTCTTCGTTTTTCTAATATTTACTCATTTTTAAGCGAAGCGCGATGAGCCCTAGGTTGGGGTACCACGGTCTGTAAGACCACTTTAGTAATAATAATAGTAATATTTCACTGGTTGCCAGGGCGACTCAGCGAGGGTATCATGACGTAACCCACTAGTGATTAACATGCGTATCCGTTGTTCAGTACAGCCATTCCTGATGCATCCAACCATTGTTTAAGATACTTATCCATTGTTCAGTAAAGTCATTCCTGATGTATCCAACCATCGTTTGATATACGTATCCGTTGTTCAGTAGAGTCATTCCTGATGTAACCAATTATTGTGTAACATGCTTCTCCTCGTTCAGTAGAGTCATTCCTGATGTAACCAACTATTGTGTAATAATATACTGATCATTTGTTTTGCATTAAGCCGCCGGAGATTTTGCTGAGCGCTCAGTTTAAAGAAAAAGAAGCTACAAAATAATGAAGCTACATTCCGAAGAGTAGCGCACGGTGCAAAACTTCGTGAAATTATAACGTCTGCGCAAGCCTGGTGTGCACACATAACGCTGTCTGACACGCACCTTTGAACTGTCAGGTATGTGTTGAGCTCCAGTAATGTCATTAGGTATTTTATTAAAAACAAAAACAAAATAAAAACAAAACCGGTGTACCGTCTATAGCAGCGGTTCTCAACCTGTGGGTAGTGTGTGTTGCGATCCCTGGGGGGGGGGGGTAGAACGACCCTTACACAGGGGTCGATTTAGACCATCGGGAAAATACATATTTATGACGTAGCAACGAAAATAATTTCAAGCGGTTCTCAACCTGTGGGTAGTGTGTGTTGCGATCCCTGGGGGGGGGGGGGTAGAACGACCCTTACACAGGGGTCGATTTAGACCATCGGGAAAATACATATTTATGACGTAGCAACGAAAATAATTTCATGGTGGGGGGGGTCACCATACCATGAGGAACTGCATCACAGGGTTCACGGCATTAGCAATGTTGAGAACCACTGGTCTATAGATTATCAAACGTTAATCGTTTTGTAATATTGAGAGCGTTGTCTTTTGAGTTCCGTATTATTCACTTCTCTTCAGGCCATGACAATTAACCGAAACTCATTTATTTACAATCAGAAAAAGTTAAAAAAAATGTAAAAAACCCATCAAGTTCATCACATCTGTGTTAGGTAAGTTAAGATCTGATCTTTAAAGTAGTCGATTCAATCAACTTATCAACCTAGTGCTCTATTAATTAGGTGTTTTAAAATAGCCAGACTTATCTGTCTCAACATTTGTTTTATAACATAAAGAAGAACAAAATTGCAAGGTGTTCGAGCTAACAACAACAACACAGACAGCTCATGAAATGTGTCAGCCAATCCAGTAGTCGGCGTTGCTCCCCCACCTAGTGTGTAGCTCTGTTACACGCTCTCACTGCCGACACACTGACGAACGATGTGTTCCTCACCCTTTCAGGTAAAGTCAAAACTGCTCTTCGGGATTTCACTGAAACGGAAACACGTCTGTAAGTGATTAATGGAAGGAAAAAAAAAAAAATTTGAAAAAAAATAATCAAGGTCCATTTTTTTTTTTTTTTATTAAAAAATGGTTGTGTTTTTTTTTTTTTAATTTTATTTAAAGGTTTTTAAAAGACAAAACTGCTCTTCGGGATTTAAATGAAACGGAAACACGTTTGTAAGTGATTAATGGAAGGAAAAAAAAAAAAATTTGAAAAAAAATAATCAAGGTCCATTTTTTTTTTTTTTCATTACAAAATGGTCGTGTCTTATTTATTTAAACTTTAATTAAAGGTTTTTCTCGAAACAAATTGAATACGTTTGCAATTGTTTGTTTGTTTGTTTGTTTGTTTGTTTGTTTGTTTGTTTGTTTGTTCGTTTGTTTGTTCGTTTGTTTGTTTGTTGATATATTGCGTCGGGACGGGGTGGGACGGTGGTGCTGATGACGCGTACAAGAAAGTAAAATGAGAGATATGGAGTGTTAAGTGAAATTCTGTCTAAATGGTAATCATCAACAACTTGAATGTGCGTGCTATAAGTCTGAATTTGAATCTTACATATTTACCTGCATAACAAGTTTTATGGTGATAACTCGACTCTTATTTTTAACGTAACCCCCAAAACCACCAACCTTTTTTTTATCCTTTTTTTTTTTTTTTTTTTTTTTTTTAAATTCGCTGATACAAAATGATATCAACATATACAGAGACGCTTGAATTTACTGTGTTGAGATATACAAAATTAGACCACATAAATGTTGATATATTGTTCAATGTTGATATTTGTGCACATTCGAATAATGAATACACTCCAGGTATATTTTCTTTGGCTATGATATGAGCATGTTCATGTTCGTATGGTAGGATTTATGTATGTCTAAGTGTATATTTTGAGATATGATTGTGTAAATTTGTTAATGTTCCAAGATATGACTGTATTGTTTAACATGTTCCAAGATACGATTATTTATATGTGCATGTTCTAGGAAAAGATTATTTATTTATGCATGATCTAAAATATGAGTACTTATATGCGCATTTTCTAAAAATGATTATTTATTTATGTGCCTGATTTAAGATATAATAATATGTGTGTGTTCTAATAAAAGCACACACTTATCTACACTATCTAAGAACTGATGATTACGGTACGGATAACTCTGCCATGCTTGAGTAAAAGGAGAGACCACTCTCCCGAAACGTGATAAATGTCAAGCCCCGGAGTGAACGCCCCCAGAGTGCACCGCACAATCCAAATTAACCCCCCGAGCGGTGCACAATCTATTTATGCGTTCCTGGCTACGACAGAAGCTTTTGTCCTGGCAACACTTCATCTGGCCATCTTCACAGAGGGACGTATCCAGCAGGTTGTGGTTGCCTCGACGGTTAACATATCCGCGCGTCTCGTCTTGTGTACGTCATTTGGGCCTGAAGGGGCCTTCATAAATTTGACGTCATGCGTCCAGGTGGGAGGGGGGTCTCATTTCTGTGACGAGGGGTTGTGGGGCCGGAGTGGGGGGGGGGGGTAAGCAATGTTACATCACATGAAAAGCGGAAAAATATATTTAATAAATTGATTTAAATAGCACTAAATTACATAAATTTTTAACATAATTCTTTGTTACAAAGAGTAGAAATATTTTATTTTAAAGCCACGATCACAGAGAGAATCAGTACACCTATGAGAGGTCCGAAAAGTGGAATCTGGGGAGGCTGTTGTGACATTCGTGATAATTTGTGTCGAAATGTGGAGACGGGAGTCATAGAAGTTGGACAACCCCGTGAAGTGGGATGGAACGAAAAATGGTCGAACGGGCAAAATAAAAATTGGGGGGGGGGGGTTTGATCCTAGTAAATTCTCTAGGGCAGAGGTTCTCAGGTTCTTTTTGTAGCAGCAGTCCCGCTCAGTTTTAAACATTTCCCGCACCTCTACTCCCCAAACCGTATAAAATGTCTCGGAAAAAATTTTTAAAAAGGAAAATAATTTAGAGATCGTATTTTTATTCCTTTAGTTAACTTCCCATTAACATGGAGAAAAAGACAATACAAGTAAGTAATGCGCAAAGGAAATGTACTGCTGCTAAATAAAATGTATAACAGCTGAATTAAAAAAAAAAAGGTTAGCAGTAACTAGCAATGTCAGCAAATACAATTTTTTCGGGGTTTCCAATGCATTAGGGGGTGCTTTCAACTCTGATTAAGAACCACTTTTCTAGGAGAAATGTTTCTGATACAGGTGTAGTAATTTGATAATGATGGGAGATGAATTTCCTAATTTTTTTTTCTTTATGGACCATAATGGACAGAGGGATTTTCATAGGGTTGGGGGATGCAGAGATTTGTGTCATTATAGGGGGGTGTGTGCGGGGGAGGGGGGGGTAAAATCTGCAAAACTTGAAAATGACGCCATTTATGGACGAACGAAGAGTCTCCAACTGTTTTCTCTTGGATGTTCAAAAATTTGAATAGCTGAAAATGCTTTCAACATTGCACGCGAAGAGGCAGACACAGACTGGCAGGCCTTTTGCACATAGACAGACAAGCATTGGTGATCCCTTCTGCACCTAAGATTGTATTGCATGCTCTCTTAGTAACGCCTCCATGTTGGATTTAAAGAAATTCATGTCTAAGCTAAGTTTTGCTATCATTATAATGTTGTTGCATGGCCGGTCCTAAGATCTTCTGAAAAATAAGGAGGGTTGTCGTGAGGCCAGCTAGGAGGAGGGTTGTCGTGAGGCCAGCTAGGAGGAGGGTTGGCGTGAGGCCAGCTAGGAGGAGGGTTGGCGTGAGGCCAGCTAGGAGGAGGGTTGGCGTGAGGCCAGCTAGGAGGAGGGTTGGCGTGAGGCCAGCAAGGAGGAGGGTTGGCGTGAGGCCAGCGAGGAGGAGGGTTGGGGGGAGGGCAGCTAGGAGGGGGGTTGGCGTGAGGCCAGCTAGGAGGAGGGTTGGCGTGAGGCCAGCTAGGAGGAGGTTTGTCGTGAGGTTAGCTGCCTCACCAGTAAAAAAAAAAACAACAATTGCTACAGAAATACCAAAAAGAATAGAAAAAAAAAATTCAGCCCATATAAGAGATAGCTCTACTTCCACAAGACGAGTTTTGAAATCTTGCGGCTAAGGCCAGGCTATACTGGAAGCCTCAAAACCGAAATCCCTACTTTCAAAGGAAATAAAGATAGGCTTGTTTAATTTTAGAAGCATGGATGAAAAAGGAAAAAGCAGCACAAGTGGCGGAAGACAATAAGAGCATGCAAATTCACACTGGTCAGCATCTGTGAAACAAGATGGGCACAAGTGGGGCTATTTATGTTGGCCTCGGGAGAAGATTTAATATACTCCGAATATGAGGAGGAAAATGCTCATCACTCACAAGGGGTCGCATTCACCATGTCACGAATGGCACAAGAGGCATTGTTAGGATGGTTCAAGAATCCTTAAAGCAACCAAGAAGAAGAAAATAAATATGAATATAATACAGGGCTGTGCACCCACCAACACGATATAAGGAAGAGGAAAGAGAAGCTTTTTACAATAGACTACAGGGCATACTGGAAATATTTCCAGTAAGATTTAAATATCTTAACGGGAGATCTAGATGCTAGGATTGAAAAGGAATACAAATTATACGAAGAAATTACGGGGTGCCATAATATAGGAGAGAGAAATGAGTACGGTGAAAGACTGGCAGACTTTTGCGTGGCAAATGAAATCGATATTTTTTTCAGCGAATTCAAGCATTCGAATATCCACAAGGTAACTTGGGTATCCACTGATAACAAAACATGAAACCAAATCGTTCTGATTTCAATTAGCAAATCTTTAGAAGGTCTTTAAAAGATGTACGAGCTAAAAGAGCAGCCGATGTCGAATCTGATTATCATCATGTTTGATATTGATTGATTGATTGATACGATATTTACATCGCGCTGGTATCCATGCCACTTTAGCATGCTCACTGAGATATTCTGGTGCTGAGCCATATATGCAGCTGTACGCCAGGTACATAATTTTGTAGTTAATGCGCTCACTCACAGGAATACAATGGAGATCTCGTAGAACTGGGGTGATGTGGTCAGATTTATTCATCCGCGATACAATGCGTGCTGCAGTATTTTGTGTCTTTTGGAGTCTCTGAATTTGGTTCTGAAGTAACCCCACAAACAACTATTACAGTAATCTAATCTTGACTGGATTAAAGTTACTGCTACAGCTTTGGCTGCTCTCCTATTGAGTTGAGGACGCAGCTGACCCCGGGTACGCAGATGAAATAAGTTTGAGAAAGACTCAAGTTAAAACTGAAGAAAAACTGGGAACAGCCAGCTGCTAAACGACTCAAACTCAACATAGCAATTCGGGCAAATGAGCAGAAACGAGAGGAATTCCGTGTTACCTTAAGAAATACATTCCAGGTACTGCAAGACCAAAAAGATGATTACAAGATAAAACAAAAAATGGAAAAACGTAATGATATCTGTAACATCCACTTGCAACGAGATATTAGGACCGGTAAAACAAAAGCACAAAGATTGGGCCTCACTACACAAAATAAAAATAAAATAATAAAAAAAGAGAGAGGAACGAAATGAAGACTGTAGTTAAGAAAAGCCTCACAAAGGCGGAGAAAACAAAAGCACAATAGGAATAATAGTGCATAATTTCCTCATCACCACCAGTAACAGAAACATTGCAAATCCCATCTACATGCATAGGAGCCAAAATGATCAATAAATTGATCGTGGGCCCTTAAGATATAGAAGAAGAAGAAGAATATAAATAAGCAAACAGATGTGTAAAAACAGCATCAGAAAGGATAAAAAATGCTTACATAGATAGTATAGCAGCAACAGCTGTAGAAGCAGCCAGATGGAGAGCTGCTGTCAAGAAGGGGGCTAAATCCCATGAAGCTAAGAGAATAACCACTGCTGAGACACGCAGGCTTGTCCGAAAGAGCAACTTTAGGTCATCGTCTGAAGCAACTATTCCATGCCCACGTTGTCATAGATTATTCCGAGCAAGGATCGGTCTAACAAGCCACCTAAGAGCTCACCGTAATCCCAACCCCCCCCTCCCGCCCACCCTAACCGGATGATTCGATGGTCCTTGTCGACTTCGACGGACGAACAACATACAGAAGCAGCCAGACAGGGAAACTTGGAATAGCTCTATGGCATAAAAATAAAACTCGCAGGAAGATACCAGAGACTAGAGATACCTGTTAAAGATAAGGAAGGTAGATTAATAACGGAATGGAAAGAACAACAAAAAGATGGGTGGAATACTTTAAGGAATTACTAAACAGAAGTCCACTCACAGACACCAGATATGCAACCCGCAAATGAAGACTTTCAAATAGATGACAGTAACCCAAATACGAAATAGATCTGACTATCAAGCAGCTCAAAATAGGGAAAGCTTCGGGACCGGATAACATCCCGACAGATGATGAGAGCAGATATAGATACACTAGACAACATGCTGCAGCCTCTGTTTCGAAAGGAATGGGAAGAAGAGAGAGTTCTAAAAGAGTGGAAAGAAGGATACCTCAGCAAGCGTAGAAAAAAGGGGATGTTATCAGTTAGGCAAAATACAGAGAAATTACACAGCAGTCTGTATCATAAAATTTCTTTAAAAGAATTATTTGAATAGAATTAAAGACCAGGTCGACACGTAGCCACGAAATCAACAATCTGGCTTCCGCCGAAACAGATCATGCACCGATCAAATGGCAACACTAAGAAAAACTGCAGATTAGTCCAAGGAATGGAACTCCCTCTTGTATAAATTTTGTAGACTACAAAAAAAGCCTTTGACAGCCTAGATTGACAAATGTTGTGGAAACTTCTCTAGCGCTTTGGAGTACCAGGAAAACTAGTCAGAATCTTCCAGAGTTTTAATAAAGAAGTGACAAGCAAGGCGATCAATGAAGGTAGACTCACATATGGCTTTATAGTCATATGGCTTTATAGTGGAAAAAGGAGTAAGACAAGGATGTTATTTGTCCCCCGTCCCATTCATACTCGCCAGTGACTGGATAATGAAAAAATCCACAGTCGAAAAGAGGAACGGGATACAGTGGACACTCTGGGAACAACTGAATTACCTAGACTTTGCAGATGACATTGCACTTTTGACCCACAACCAGCAACTAATGCACAAAAAGGCTAAAGCTCATTCTCAATAGCAAGACAAAGATCATGAAGGTAAACTCAGCAAACCAAAACATTATATCTCTGGCAGGAAATGCACTGGAAGAAGTGGAGTCCTTCAAATACTTTGGCAGCACCATTGACTTAAATGGTGGATCCGAAGCGGTTGTCAGAGCTAGAATCGGGAAAGCTAGGTAAGCATTTGTGCTATTAAAGATAATATGTGAGTCAAAGGAGCTGAATTTACAAACCAAAGTTAGAATCTTCAACACAAGTGTCAACCCGTCCTTGTTTATGGAGCCGGAACTCGGAGAACAGCGAGCAGTACGCATAAAGTACAGACATTCATAAACACTCACACCAAATGGCCAAATACCATCACCAACAAAAAGTTACTGGAAAGGACATACCAAGAGCCCTTTGATGAAGACATCATAAGGAAAAGATGGAGGTGAATAGGGCACACTCTTCGTAAAGCCCCAGATAACATCACCAGACAATCCTGAACAAGGAATCCTCAGGTAAAAACAAAGAGAAGAAGGCCCAAGAATACATGGAGACGCAACTTGGAAGGCAGACACAGAACGTATGAGATACACCTGAAAGCAACTGGCAACGAAAGGACAGGACCGAGATGAATGGAAATTTGTGGGCGTGGATGGCCTTTGCCCCAGACGGTAAGTAAGTAAGTATTTTTGTTTTGCTTATTGTTTTAATAGCGAACGGCATAAGAAACATTATCATGATTGTTTGTGTCGCTACTCGGACTTTCGCCATACCAAGTTCTTACTTTTTCAATGCTGCACTAGCAGGCACTCCGGGTTGAGAGCCAGATGAAGATCCGGCCGGTGGTAGATCAACTGTGATAAGACACCCTAAAAGTCTACACAGTGTACCTTCAGATCGTTTCACTTCATGCGGCAGGTCGCCTAACTTTACCTAACCTGTTGATGCATGTAGAAGCATAAGAAAAATAAATCTGATTAAAAAAAAAAAAAAAAAAAAAAAAAAAAAAAAAATTTATAAAAAAAAAAAAAAAAAAAAAAAAAAAGAAAAGAAAATGATCATCCACGTCTGTGCCAGCACATGCAAAGAAACATCAAATCATTTAGCAAATAAGGGAAGTAACCAAATTATCACTTGACGCGATGATATCTAAATTCATTCCCCTTGTAACGAGAGGTGAGCTAAACACAAACCTAATAATAACAGCAGACTGTGCATCATCACAATGGAAACGCACAATACAATTTTATGTCAAGTGTTTTTAGTGCACACAAAAATATTTATTTTTTTAGATCTAACAATTTTTTAATACATATATGTGTACGATGCACAAAATTACCAATTTATCCAAAACAAATGGACTAATTTCCTAATTAGGATTTTGTCGAAATTTATGTTGCCTCAAATAATATCTAAAAAGGAAATCATGGCCTATCAGTGCCCTGAATGTGAAATAACAAATCAGCTTTTGATTAATTGTTTAAAAATTTCTCAACTGACATTTTGATTCAACTTCAACTGCACATGTCCTGCACTTTGGCCTTTATAAGGCTACTCCCTTCTGGACAGGATTCGGTTGATAATACCATTCTATTAACAGCTTTTAATTGATTATACTTTAAAGAAAAAACGTGAAACAAAACATGGGAGATCCTGAAAAAATGGTCACCATAATTTTGTTCACTTCTTTCATTCTTACGTATCTGATTGCAATATTCCCCCTTCCCCCCCCCCCCCCCCCTTATTAATATTAGTTTACTTTGCTGGGATAATTTAACTTCACTTTTTTTCCTTTGTTAAATTTAAGAAACTCTAAATGTATAAAGGCTATCATCAATCTTCTTCAAAATAATCAACCATCTTCGAGCGTGTAGTTAACGTTCAGCCATATTTTTGAATTAATCTTTCGACACCTGATATGAAACAGAGTACATTGTGATCTTATGCAATAATATTTGATCAGCTTACCTAAACTTTATTAAATGTTGTTAAAATATGACTGAGCAATGTTATTTCTTTTTCGTAACAGCTGGAATCTTTTTGAAAAAAAATAAATATTACAGCAGTTAACTTAAGTAGAGCATTTACCTTTTCAATCCGTTAGCATTATAATGAAATACTGTCTTTAACTAAGCGCCCCTGAACCAGTGGTTCTCAATTTTTCGAAGGCTGCGACCCTTTAATACAGTTGCTCATGTTGTGGTGACCCCCAAAACCATATTTTTTTTCGTTGCTACTTCATAAATATGCGTTTCCCGATGATCATAGATGACCCATGTTTAAGGGTCGTTTGACCCCCCCAAAGATTCGTGACCCCCAGATTGAGAACCGCTGTTACAAAGATTTAAAGAAATAGTTGCCGGTGATCGGCATTGAAAATTATCAGTAAAATTTTCATGGCTATCTAACTCGACGTTACATACACTGCCTCTATTTATACAATTTTTTTTTTTTTTGCTCTTACGTTTAGAGACGCAATCATTCTAACCTATATTTTCCGCAGTCCAGTGGAAAAAATCTATTCTCTTGTCAGTTTAAAAAAAAATTTTGTTTCCTTCCAGATGTGTTATGAACTCTCATACTCCCAATAGTCAACATAATCACATTTTAAATAGACACGTCAGGTTCTGTAGCTTTGGGGTGTGAGCAAAGCCACTTGGCCCATACTACTCCGGTGCTACTTTGCCCATACTACTCTGGTGCCACTTAGCCCATACTAGACCGGTGCCACTTAGCCCATACTACTCCGGTGCCAATTAGCCCATACTACTCAGGTGCCACTTAGCCCATACTACTCCGGTGCCACTTAGTCCATACTACTCCGGTGCCACTTAGCCCATACTACTCCGGTGCCACTTAGCCCATACTGGACCGGTGCCACTTAACCCATACTACTCCGGTGCCACTTAGCCCATACTACACCGGTGCCACTTAGTCCATACTACTCCGGTGCCACTTAGCCCATACTACTCCAGTGCCACTTAGTCCATACTACTCTGGTGCCACTTAGTCCATACTACTCCGGTGCCACTTAGTCCATACTACTCCAGTGCCACTTAGTCCATACTACTCCGGTGCGCCACGAAGAGAATGAATCTTTTCACTTGGGCAATCTAAAACAAATATAGACCGATACATACTGGTTAAGATATAATTTTAAAAAAAAATGGTTTCTTCTTTCAAATTTATTTTTTAATTAAAATTTTTGGTCAAAATTAAACATTTTTCACTATTTAAAAAAAAAAATCTTTTAAAAAAAAATTCCCATTAAATTAATTACTTAATTAATTTTTAAAATACGTTTTAAATTAGTTTTATGACGGGGGCGTCCGGAACATAGCTGCGCTGGCCTTGGATTAAATTGCAATCATGGAACGGATTCAGATGGGGGGACGTTGTTCTCTCTCTTGATGTCTTACATATAAGGTACATGCAGTTATTCCCTGGGTTTTGTAACGCTATCAAAAGGCTATTATCAACAAAGTGGTTGTGTTGCTTTGTTTTAGACTCGAAAGGAATAGGCAATATTTCAAGAGCCACTTCATTGCGAGGTATTACAAAAAAAGTCTGTTTCAACAGTTACAATAAGCACGGCCGGGCACATGCGTATGTGCGGGGGTGGGGGGTTGGGAGGGTCTAAGGTGACATGTTCTTTATGGGAAAGAGTGCGTACAGGCTTGGCCCGAGGCGAGGATTTTGCCTGTCATGACCCTGACTGTTAGGTACACCCGATACGTTTTTAAAAAAAAACAAAAAAAAAACAGCAAAAAAAAAACTTAACACATTATGATTACTCAGTTGCAAATGTGTCAGTAGCAGGAATGCAGAGGCCTGCTACCTTCTTTTCAGGACCATTTTAAGATAAATCCTCGATCCTTTCTTGTCTAAAATGACAATTTTTTAAAAAAAAAGTCACGTTTTCCATAATTAACCCTATAACCAATGACGTTATCATTCAGCACTTCTACAACCAAGTACATTGTATCAATCACACATTAAATCACGCAATTTAGCCACATGCACCGTAAACGCAGGGCCGGCCTTTAGGGTGTGCGAACTGTGCCCTCACACAGGGCGCCTTGGCCATAGGCGCGCCCACTAAATATTTAAATTCCCTTAGTTTGTTATAGTGAAGTGTGAACCTTGGGTCCGGGGGTCGAGAAACTGTATTCAATTTTTCGTACAATCGTTTTTCATGCAACGAGGTTTCATACAATAAGGTTTCATACAATAAGGTTTCATACAATAATGTTTCATACAATAAGGTTTCATACAATGAGGTTTCACACAATAAGGTTTCATACAATGAGGTTTCATACAATGAGTTTTCATGCCATGAGGTTTCATACAATGAGGTTTCATACCATGAGGTTTCATACAATGAGGTTTCATACAATAAGGTTTCATACAATAAGGTTTCATACAATGAGGTTTCATAGAATGTGGTTTCATACAATAAGCTTTCATACAATGAGGTTTCATACAATAAGGTTTCATACAATGAGGTTTCATACAATAAGGTTTCATACAATGAGGTTTCATACAATGAGGTTTCATACAATAAGGTTTCATACAATAAGGTTTCATACAATGAGGTTTCATACAATGAGGTTTCATACAATAAGGTTTCATACAATGAGGTTTCATATAATGAGGTTTCATACAATAAAGTTTTATACAATAAGGTTTCATACAATGAGGTTTCATACAATGAGTTTTCATACAATGAGGTTTCATACAATGAGGTTTCATACAATGAGGTTTCATACAATGAGGTTTCATACAATGAGGTTTCAAACAATGAGGTTTCATACAATAAGGTTTCATACAATGAGGTTTCATACAATAAGGTTTCATACAATGAGGTTTCATACAATGAGGTTTCATACAATAAGGTTTCATACAATGAGGTTTCATACAATATGGTTTCATACAATAAGGTTTCATACAATGAGGTTTCATACAATGAGGTTTCATACAATAAGGTTTCATACAATAAGGTTTCATACAATGATGTTTCATACAATAAGGTTTCATACAATAAGGTTTCATACAATGAGGTTTCATACAATGAGGTTTAATACAATGAGTTTTAATGCCATGAGGTTTCATACAATGAGTTTTCATACAATGAGGTTTCATACAATGAGTTTTCATGACATGAGGTTTCATACAATGAGGTTTCATACAATGAGGTTTCATACAATAAGGTTTCATACAATAAGGTTTCATAGAATGAGGTTTCATACAATGAGGTTTCATACAATGAGGTTTCATACAATAAGGTTTCATACCATAAGGTTTCATACAATGAGGTTTCATACAATGAGTTTTAAAAAAAATGAGGTTTCATACAATAAGGTTTCATACAATAAGGTTTCATACAATGAGGTTTCATACAATGAGGTTTCATACAATAAGGTTTCATACAATGAGGTTTCATGCAATGAGCTTTCATACAATGAGGTTTCATACAATGAGGTTTCATACAATAAGGTTTCATACAATGAGGTTTCATACAATAAGGTTTCATACAATGAGGTTTCATAAAATGAGGTTTCATACAATAAGGTTTCATACAATGAGGTTTCATACAATAAGGTTTCATACAATAAGGTTTCTTACAATGAGGTTTCATACAATGAGGTTTCATACAATAAGGTTTCATACAATAAGGTTTCATACAATGAGGTTGCATACAATGAGTTTTCATACAATGAGGTTTCATACAATAAGGTTTCATACAATGAGGTTTCATACAATGAGGTTTCATACAATGAGTTTTCATGCCATGAGGTTTCATACAATGAGTTTTCATACAATGAGGTTTCATACAATGAGGTTTCATACAATGAGTTTTTATACAATGAGGTTTCATACAATGAGTTTTCATACAATAAGGTTTCATACAATGAGGCTTCATACAATGAGTTTTCATACAATGAGGTTTCATACAATGAGGTTTCATACAATAAGGTTTCATACAATAAGGTTTCATACAATGAGGTTTCATACAATGAGGTTTCATACAATAAGGTTTCATACAATAAGGTTTCATACAATGAGGTTTCATACAATGAGGTTTCATACAATAAGGTTTCATACAATGAGGTTTCATACAATGAGGTTTCATACAATGAGTTTTCATGCCATGAGGTTTCATACAATGAGGTTTCATACCATGAGGTTTCATACAATGATTTTTCATACAATGAGGTTTCATACAATGAGGTTTCATACAATGAGGTTTCATACAATAAGGTTTCATACAATGAGGTTTCATTCAATAAGGTTTCATACAATGAGGTTTCATACAATTAGGTTTCATACAATAAGGTTTCATACAATGAGGTTTCATACAATAAGGTTTCATACAATAAGGTTTCATACAATGAGGTTTCATACAATGAGGTTTCATACAATAAGGTTTCATACAATAAGGTTTCATACAATGAGGTTTCATACAATGAGGTTTCATACAATAAGGTTTCATACAATGAGGTTTCATACAATGAAGTTTCATACAATGAGTTTTCATGCCATGAGGTTTCATACAATGAGGTTTCATACCATGAGGTTTCATACAATGAGTTTTCATACAATGAGGTTTCATACAATGAGGTTTCATACAATGAGTTTTCATACAATGAGGTTTCATACAATGAGTTTTCATGCCATGAGGTTTCATACAATGAGGTTTCATACAATGAGTTTTCATGCCATGAGGTTTCATACATTGAGGTTTTATACAATAAGGTTTCATACAATGAGGTTTCATACAATGAGGTTTCATACAATGAGGTTTAATACAATGTGATTTCATACAATAAGGTTTCATACAATGAGGTTTCTTACAATAAGGTTTCATACAATGAGGTTTCACACAATGAGGTTGCATACAATAAGGTTTCATACAATGAGGTTTCATACAATAAGGTTTCATACAATAAGGTTTCATACAATGAGGTTTCATACAATGAGGTTTCATACAATAAGGTTTCATACAATGAGGTTCTTTACAATGAGGTTTCATACAATGATGTTTCATACAATGAGGTTTCATACAATGAGGTTTCATACAATGAGTTTTCATGCCATGAGGTTTCATACAATGAGGTTTCATACCATGAGGTTTCATACAATGAGTTTTCATACAATGAGGTTTCATACAATGAGTTTCATGCCATGAGGTTTCATACAATGAGTTTTCATACAATGAGGTTTCATACAATGAGGTTTCATACAATGAGTTTTCTTACAATGAGGTTTCATACAATGAGTTTCATGCCATGAGGTTTCATACAATGAGGTTTCATACAATGAGTTTTCATGCCATGAGGTTTCATACAATGAGGTTTCATACAATAAGGTTTCATACAATGAGGTTTCATACAATAAGGTTTCATACAATGATGTTTCATACAATAAGGTTTCATACAATGAGGTTTCATACAATAAGGTTTCATACAATGAGGTTTCATACAATGAAAGCTGCTTTCTTATTTCGGATACAGGTACAGGGAAGAGGGCACTGTACGGGTGCTTCGCACAGGGCGAAAGTTTACCCAAGGCTTAACTGTGGATCCCCTTATAAGTATAATCATTAAAGGGAAAAAAAACAACTATGTAATCGGTAATGAATTTATTGCCTATGTTGCTTTTTTAAAAAAAAACAAATAACAAACAAAAACATAGGTGATAAACTCATTACCGAATGACTAGTTTTTTTTTCCTTTAATGATTAAACTTATTATAAGGGCTGCCAAAGTTAAGCTTGCACAGGGCGCCAGCAGCCGTCGGACCGGCCCTGATTAGCGATAAACATTTTAAACATACCACTTAAATAACCGACACCATTAGTGAGCTATATTTTAACCAGAGCTATTCTATTAACATTAAAATTTAAACCATTGATATTTTTTATCCATCATAAATTTAGCCACAGTAGCAATTAGCCATATGTTTAGCCTATTTGTATTAACCAGTACCACTTTAATCACCGACACCATTAGTGAGCTATATTTTAACGAGAGTTATTCTATAACCCATACCATTTAAACCATTGATATTTTTTATCCATCATACATTTAACCACAGTAGCAATTAGCAATATGTTTAGCCTATTTATATCAACCAGTACCACTTTAATCATCGACACCATTAGTGGCCTTTATTTTAACCACTGTTATTTATAAAAACCGATACAGCTTAAACCGCTGACTTAATTATCCATCCCACATTTAACCATTGTCATCCTTCCACACATTAATCACTGAGAATTTTAGACATCGCCGCTTTAACCCCTGACACAACAAGCCATACCCCGTTAAAAAGTTTTTTTTTTTTTTTTATTACAAAAGGTACCGAGATAGGATCAACACCTGAACGAAACCACCTAAATCTGTCACCGACATTTGAAGTGATTTAGAGTCAAATATTAGGAGCAGCGGTTCCCCCAAAAAATTAGGGGCTTCGAGCCCCACATATCAAAGCTGAATTTTCAGTCCTTCCAGCGAGGGCCTTATTGAAACACAGACCGTTGCATCTTGACAAAATGATATCTAAGGGCGTTATTAGCCGTCGGACATATAAGCATGAAGCGATGGATTATATTACTTGCATGATTTTTATACTAATTGAAAATATGATTATTTTAAACTAGGGCTTAACAGGTAGCAGTTGTTTTTTTTTTACGTCGGGTCCGGGTATTTTGACAAAATACCCTTTGGATCCAAATGTTTCAACAAACAAAAAGAAAGTTAACATCTCATTTTCTGTAATATATGCTGGCCTTTTAACAATAGGCCCACGGACTGTTCTACATCCTACCTGCCGGCCTTTAAACAAAAATCTGACAGTCAGTCGTAAAGACGGTCTTAAACCATACTGGTGGCCCATTGTTGAATTAATATAAGAGTTGACTCCGCTTTAAGAAAAAATATTAAAAGTTTTATCGGAGTTCAGAGGTCACTCATGAAACCTCGCTGCCTTTTTTTTTTTTTTTAAACTTCGTACTATTGATATAAAACATGTTGAATAGGGAGGTTAGTTGTGAAAAGTAAGCAACACGAACCAGAAGCAAAATATGCATATGTATACATAAGAGAATTCATCTATGTGGCAAACCAAATGCAAAAATGAGGCTGGCCAAAGAGATGGTAGCCAAGTATTGGATTAAAACATACGTAGTTCAACGGGCGGTACTTCAGAGTGAAAATTTAATTGAATAATCTTATTTTCTTTAATTTGAACATTTATAATCACTCTGAAATGTCAAACTAAAATTTCCCAACACACGCGTCCAGGCCCTGGTGCAAAATGAATGAGAATATTTTACAGAAGAAAACAAATGCATTTACTTGTATAATCATCCGTTATTATTTCTAGATATGTTAAGCATTAATTAAAGAAAAAAAAATTTGTTACAGCGTCATTTTCTATTCACATATTTCTATTAGAGCAGAGACAAATGGGTAAGAGTGATGATTGATGGATTATAAATGAAAATATTGTCTCCCACTCACAAAAACTCAGTTTTTCGCTGATGGTTTCAAAAAAAAAAAAAAAAGAAAAAAAAATGTTACATAAACAGATGACTTGGTGATGACAGCGATAACAAAAGCCATGAATCAATGAATTCTTAAACTGATCACCTGTAATCCTTTAAACCGCGGACTGAGAACGTGGTCTCCTTTATAAGGTGTTTGGGCGCTGTGCTGAAGTCACTTGTCTACACGGTCTCCACTTTCAGCACCGGTAAGTAAACCAAATAAAACTTAATAAGTTTCGTGTGGGAAAAGGGCATGGGATCTAAGAAAATCTTAAAACTTGTGTTTATTCTAAGATGTTCAGTTCAAAATAGTGTGGGCAAAATGCAACTGTCAAGTTTTAACTAGGACTCGTACACATTTTGAAAGAATCTTGTAGATGTTAGGCAAGAGTAAAATAATGAAACAAACATGAAAACATTCCACCCTTGGATCCATTTGGTGGCAAATAACCTCTAAACAATGTTAACTAATTACAGGGAAAGAAAATCTTTAAAAATATTTGCTTTATAATGATTAATCTCCAACTATTATTATTTTCCTAATTTTGAAAAGGAACTGTAGTAAGTTAAAAAAGATTTCTCACGAATTATGACGATTAAAAGAAATGTTCAATAGCTTATCATTACATTACTTAGATGTTTTTTAAAATGTTCATGACAAATTGACCACATGAATTTTGCACAAAAACTTTTTCAGAAACAGAACGCTACCCAAAGTCACAATGTCTCCACTCCAGGTCATTCTCGGTTTCGCCATCTTGGCCATCGCTACCTGTGCTGACTACGCAGCTAAGGATGCTAGCAGCCAGTACGATGCTAAAGCCACACAGTACGATGGTAAAGCCACCCAGTACGATGCTAAAGCCACCCAGTACGATGCTAAGGCAACACAGTACGATGGTAAAGCCACCCAGTACGATGGTAAAGCCCCCCAGTACGATGGTAAAGCCACCCAGTACGATGCTAAAGCCACCCAGTACGATGCTAAAGCAACACAGTACGATGGAAAAGCCACCCAGTATGATGGTAAAGCCACACAGTACGATGGTAAAGCCACACAGTACGACTCTTACAAAGGAGATGCTAAACCTGCTTACAACTCCGCTGACCAGTACGCCGTGACCAGCTACGACAACAAGAACCAATACAACAACCAGTACGACAACAAAAACCAGTACAACAACCAGTACGACAACAACCAGTACGGTAACAACCAGTACGATAACAACCAGTACAACAACAACAACCAATACAATGGCAAAAACCAATACGGCAACAACCAATACGACAACAACCAATACGGTAACAACCAGTACGGTAACAACCAGTACGATAACAACCAGTACAACAACAACAACCAATACAATGGCAAAAACCAATACAGCAACAACCAATACGACGACAACAACCAATACAACAACAACAACCAATACGACGACAACAACCAATACAACAACAACAACCAGTACGGCAACTCCAACTACAACAATGGTGCTTACAGCAATGCCCGTTACGCCAACAACAACAACGACCAATACACCGATGGTCTTTACTTCAACCCATCTGGCTACAACAGCGGCTACAACAACAACTACAACAACAACAACAACTACGGATCCAACTACGCTAACTCTGCCCCATACGGCAGCAGCTACTCCTCAAGGTCATACGGCAGTAGGTACGGCTCCGGAAGAGGATCATCTTACGGCAGAAATAATGCTTACCAGGCTAACAACAACTACAACAACAACAACTACAACAACAACAACTACAAATCTGGTAAGTTTTGTGTGTGTGTGATGTTCAATTTATTAAACCTTGCAGTTGTTTTAAATATCGTTATTATACATCAAAGAATATCTACTACTTTATTAACATGTCAAGAATTTTGCAATAAGCATATTACCTTTTTAGTTTCGTACAACTTGCGTTAATGAATGAGTTCTGTTACAAAACGCCTAATAGGAAATGACGTTGTTAAAACAAGTATCTATTTGGTGTATTGGAGACACATCTCAGTAAGTTATTTAGTGCATGGTACACGTACGTCACAGGAGTTTCTCGGTAAAGATAAAAGGAAATAACTCAAGATACATTTAAAAAAACAGCTAAAATTTGTTGTTTTTTTTAAAATATAAATGTACGGTATTGAAAATAAATATCTATATTAGGCATTTTTCGTTACGTCTAGGGGTACTCAATTGGAGGATTTTCAAATTATTATTTAAGTCATGTCCTTGCTCCCCTTTTTCCCCATACTGTGCCCTAAATAAGTAACTTTAGAGACGCTAAGTTCTGGTTTGTAAAGTTTTGAGGTAAATTCTGATCCTCTCGTTTCATAAAAACCTTATGAAAAGTTTCTATATGTTCCCCCCTAGTGTGAGTGTGAATACATACATGTCAACAAAATAGGAAATTACATTGTCGATATCCTTAAAAAGTGCTCTATTAAATCTGGTAAAGTTAGAGGGACTGTTTTTTTAGGGAAAAATGGTACATAACCAAACTTAAAATGGCCCACAGGTATTCTAAAGGCAGTACAAAACCTCCCAAAAACTTGTTATTTTCACACATAGGAATCTGCCAGAACCGTTTAGTGATATCTATTTAGTGGCTCCATATAATGCCGAGAAAATGTCCCCTGGGTAAGGAATGACTTCGGCGCACAAATGAATGAATCGTGTTAAATATTAGCATTTGTGCTTACAATAAATAGCATTGAAACGTATTAATAATTTTATCATGATTATCATTTCAGGATCCTATTAATTCCATCACGAATTTCAAGGGCCGTAAGAACAACCAGCATTTTAACAAGTCTATAGAGCTACCCTACACTGAAAATGAAGTTGTTTCCCTTGACTTGCGGACTCTGTTTCGGTCTGAAAGCATTGTAATTTCGGAATAAATTATTCTTAGCAATGTATAATTTTGTGTTTTTTTTTTTTTTAAAGTTAATGTTTAAAACTGCGCAGAAGCCTTTTAAAGTATATTCCAAGATCAACACACAATACAGTACTTGTTTTGCTAGATGTGCTTCTGTTCGTGTTAAACTCATAGGACCTTCAAAAATAATTGTCAGATTCCAATGACACTAAACATGGAAATACTAGCGTTTAATAATACAAAAAGATAGTCTTTAAAAAATATATACTTTTCTAATTAATGCTTTATTACAAATGATTTTGGTTATTAATATATATAAACCGACTAATCAAGAAAGCTAGGAACATAACACAAACTAGACATCCTTCACTTGAAGAACTATTTGAAGAAAGATGTTTTTGTAAAACTAAACACATTTTGGATGCTACATTCCTCCATCTTCATCACAGATACTTAGGATAGGGCCGCTCGGGACGAAATTTTTCCATCAGGGCGAGGACTGAAAGATATAAAAATTCTTTTATTCCCCAATCTATACGAGTTTACCGGCGTGCTCCCTCTGAGAACTAATAAATCCCCGATTTGGCTAAGAGAACTCACTGAATGGCTGTGAGAGATAATATATTATAAATGTCTTAAAATTGTTTTATTTATGTGTTGAAGATGTATAGTGCAATCAAAAAACATTTCCATTTATTTGGATCAATAAAAGAATCTTAGCTTATCTTAAACAATATGAATATTATCATTACAATTGATAATGGTCATGAAAATGATAATAATTCTTTCTTTTTTTTTTGTTGCTAAAAAATAGTAACAAATAATAAGTCTAATGCTGATAATAATAATAATAATAATAATAATAATAATAATATTAATGAAGATTATCTTAATGAAAGTTATAATAATAATTCTACTATTAATGAATATCGTAAATAAAATAATTATAATAAAACTAGTGAAAATAACATTAAAAATAAATTATAATAAAAACAAAAATAATATTATCATCAACAATAATAATAATATTAATAATAATAATAATAATAATAATAATAACGTTTGTGAAATTAAATATTTAGCGAGCAATTTATTAAACAATTTTTTTTTTAAAGTTATATGTAATATTTTTATTTAAAATTGTAATTTGAATTGTGCATAGAACGAAGTTCATTCTGAGACGTGGTTGTTATACATGCAACTCGTTAAAGAGTTTCATTCCATAGGACATATGTACCTGAAAAAAAAATTCGGAAAAAAACCCACCACTTTAACTTGTTGGCCATTGACAATACTTTTTGGGTTGGTCCATAAAGTACGCCACGCTATTTTTTTACCATTACCCCCCCCCCCCCAAAAAAAAAAAGTACGTCACACTTTGAACACATTTTTAAAAATTAACATCTAATTAAAATTTAAACTAAAACACACTTAACTATTAAACTGTATGAAAATATAAAATTTACACTTGAAAGAACTATCATGTTATTAAAATGACTTTAATAGTAGATAATAGTAGAATAGTTAATTGTCAACCGTTGTCACATTTATTCATTGAAGCAGTAACTCAAACAATTGAATTTGAAAACAAAAATTGCAAAAATTAGACTCGACAATGATATAATATTCACACCATTTATCTACTGCTCTTTCATTTACAATAGGTGAGGTCAAGTTTTAGATAATCTTCCGATTATGAAACCTTTTTACACAGGATAAGAAGTAGATTAGCGAAACTTGATCTCACCCAGTGATTAATAATAAAAAGGACAGTGACATAATTATGCAGCGGACAACATAGAAATAATAATACTTCAGGCATGACGAAAGCAAGGCTAGACATAAAACAAGGCTTGGCAGTAGTATACTAGCGCTCATAGCGAGAGGAATCGTGAACAACACATTCAGGAGATGCGCATTTCATGCTATTTTCACATAAAACTAATTCAAATGTTTCACAAAATTTTTGAAAACTATTTTTAAAGCTATTAAATTCTACTATAAAAAATAAAATAGATTAGAAATAAAATTGAAAAAAATAAATGTGTGATATCACACATGACCTGACCCCCCTTCCTCCTGTCACAAACTGTCACACTTTCTTACACCCCCCCCCCACACACCTGGAGCGTGACGTACTTTATGGACGGCGCCTTGGCTACCTTCCTCTTATTACCGTTAGAAATATTGATGCAGGGGAAATCGCGGAAGAAATAGATAACGCTGGTTATATATTACGAGCTACTTCTAAACCAGCGGGAAGCGTATTTTCAACATGGGATAGTTATTATTATATGAATTCTAAAAGGCTTTATGACATCTGTCAGATATGAGTACAAGGCACGCCCGGGGGGAAAAGCCTGAATTTTGGCGCCCTTTTCCAGAAAGGGTTATATTTTATATTTATACACAAATATTTGCATGGAAAGATGATGATTTTGACTCCCTCTGATGACTGTGCCCGGAGAGGGTGCCCCTTCACCGATCCCCATTTTCATAGCCCTGCTCTGATATAGTGATTTTCCGAAAGCTCCTGTGACGTTGTTGGTGCTAAGGTGCATGGATTATTTTACGAACCGTTTGATCTGCAACTTCTGATGATTGTCATCTTCTGTTTAAAAAAAACAAAACAGTGAGCACTCTTGAGAGATATTCATTAATTTAATCTGAATTAGTTTAAAGCAAGTTAAGTATAAAAAGGGTTATGTGACTATTTATATATGTATATATTTATCAGTGTTAATTTTTAAAAAAAAAAGAAGAAAAAAAGATCGAAACCAAATTTTACCCTGGCATACACAGCGTTTCATTTAGAAAAAATGTCCACGGAAAAGGGGGGGGGTAGTATTGCAGATTTTTCGAGGGAGCGGGCAGTGTCAGTGGACACCGGGGTCGCTAAGGCGTGCCAGATGAGACAGATTTCCCCGGGCGCAAGACTTGCAGGGGCGCAAAAAATGGAATTTGTTGGTATATAATGGTTCAAAATAATGGGCTTCAGAGTCGAGGGAGGGAGTACAAATATATATTTTCCCCTGAAGCCAAAAAGATTTATAATAGCTCGTGTAAAAAATGCATTTGTTGCTCATCTTGTTTCAGTTAACATTCAAGCTGGTCTCAGTAAAAAAAAACAACAAAAAAAAAAACATGCTATAAAAACTAATCCTACTTTTTAAAGTTGATTCATTTAGAAAAATAAAGAATTAACAATAGATATTCACTAAATCGAAAGCTATAGCCATTTACCCATTAAACTTTGTAAAAGGTTCCTGTGGCAGGAACCCATTCCAAAAAACGGACACTTTTAGTTATTAAAAAATAATTATTCAGATAAATATTCAAGTTAATTATACAAAATGAAAGCATTTATATCGGACGGCATTTGCAAAAGAGGTTTCCTTTTAAATGTTGCTTCTGGTTTCCCGGAGTTCATAAGGGCACTTTAATATTTTACAAAAGTGGTATTAATACAGTTTCTCATATTGTGGCGACCCCCAACAACAAAATTATTTTTCTTGCTATTTCATAACTGTACATTATATGTGTTTTCTGAAGGTCTTAGGCGACGCCAGGGAAAGATAAAGTGAAAATTTCCAGGAGAGCATAGAGTATATAAAATAAATAAAAAATTTAGAATCTTTTGAAATTTTTATAATCTTTATCAATATTGAAAAGACAGAACTTTCTTTCAGGGCCGGCGCTAGGGAATGGCGAAGAGGGCGACCACCTAAGGCCCGCGTTTGCGGGACCCCTCGCTTCGGGGCCGAGCGCCTTGCCGTAGTATATTTATAATATACCTAAGCCTACTAATAGTTCCTAATCCAGTCAACACAATATTCGGAGTTATTAGATAGTCAAATGGTCTGAAGGTCAGTCTGGCTTCAATACTGTCCCTTCGAGATGAATCACGGGAAGACGTTATGCACATGTTAAGCAGACGAAAGGGGATTATCAGGGATTACAACGTGTCTCAATATCCTATCGGCGGAATATATAACGTCAACGGCCCCGCAAAATTCAATTTGCCCTGGACCCCGTACCTCCTAGCCCCGGCCCTGCTTTCTTTTAACATTCTACAACAACGACTTAAAGCCTTCAAATGAGCAGTCAAAGGGACTATTCTTTTTAATTACTACTTCTAATAACATCTTAAACAAAATCTGTTATTTTATATATTTTCCATTTATAATAAGGGCCCAGTAAATATTTTAAATCCCTTAGATATAGTCTCAATGAAAAAATCATCAGATAAATAATAACATGAAAATTTAGACGTTGTCCCATTAAAATAGGTTAAAGTAACCAACCCCTAAAAACACATTTTTTTGTGTTTGTTATAAAAATTCAAACCCCTTGTGCATGATTTCCTCATCACCACCAGTAACAGAAACATTGCAAATCCCATCTACATGCATAGGAGCCAAAATGATCAATAAATTGATCGTGGACCCTTAAGATATAGAAGAAGAAGAAAAAAATTCTTTTTAACATTCAAAATGTAATATAAAGCAATGGGAAGTGGAGTTAAATTTTAACAAAACATGCTTTCAAGTAACGCACTTAATAACAATCCCAATTAGTGCCCCCCCCCCCTTTTTTTTTCACCCCAATCTAGTCTCGCAACAGTACATTTTTTTTTTCATGCCCGTGAACTATATTATTTTTCTATTCTCCAACCCTCTTTTATAGTGCAGATTTAATTCACACACTATTTCAGAAAAAAAACAACAAAAGAAATGCACTTTCTATATTAAAAAAAAAAGAATCTTATTTAGCGCAGTTGTAAGGAATGTTATAGGGAATTATATTTCGTGAAATCAGTACCATAACATTTCCTACATTTGTCATTGAAACACACGAACAACTGGTTTTTTGGGGTTGGTAAAACTGGTTTTTGGGGTTGGAGTCAGAGGATGGTGTTGAGAATTTAAAAAGAGTGTGCTGCAATCGGCAACGAGTCTGTGTGCCAAGATTGAGCTCGATAAGTTAAAGTTAAGTGGGTCAATTAGCCGTCCGAGGATTTTGCCTTAAAAACACAAAAGCAAAGTTAATATTAAGTAGAAGTCCAGCGTTTCAAAATTTTTATAATCAGTTTAGATTTCAATGCGTTTTGATAAGGATATAAAGATAAAGATAAGTCATTTAAGTTTGATCTACATCCATCAATTCACATAAATAACTAGTTTTCTAACTCTGCTGATATATATATATATATATATATATATATATATATATATATATATATGTGTGTGTGTCTGTGTCATTTTATGTCAGTAACACTACCATGTCATTATCTGATGTCAGTTAAACTACTGTGTCATCTGATGTCTCTAACATTATCGTGTCCTTTTCTAATGTAATTAACAATAGCGTGGCATTATCTGACGTCAGTAACATTACCCTGTTATTAGCTGTTGTCAGTAACATTACCGTATACTAATGTCAGTAACACTACCGTGGCATATCTGATGTCAGCAACATTTTCGTGGCTTTATATGATGTCAGTAAAAATAGCATGTTATTATCTGAGGTAAGTAACTCAAGCGTTTCAGTATCTGATGTCAGTAACATTAACGTGTCATTATCTGACGTCAGTAACACTAAATGTCATCTGATGTCAGTAACATTACCATGTCATTATCTGATGTCAGTAACATTACCGTGTCTTTATCTGATGTCACTAGCACTATCATGTCATTATCTGATGTCAGTAACACCATCGTGTCATTATCTGATGTCAGTAACACTATCGTGTCATTATCTGATGCCAGTAATAAAATTATGACAGCGACGTATTGTGTTTGGCGTTTAAGACGATTATTATGAATGGAGAACATGAACACAATTTGATATAGACAAGGGAAGTCTTCTTCTTCTTTATTTTGAGGGCCCACGATCAATGAATTGATCATTCTGGCTCCTATGTTTCAGAGGGGTTTGCGATGTTACTGTGCATGGGTTTCAAACTATGTAATGAAATTTTCTGTGTACAACAAACTGTGCCTCTGAGACATTGCTAGACTAAAAAAAAAAAAATTGAACCACCCATTCCGTGGCCTAGTCTACCTAAACGATGATTGAGGCTAATTCAAAATGTGCGAAGGTACCTTTCACCACAATACATCTACTCAATAAAGTTTGTAAAACAAATCAATAAATGAGCCCCAAAGAAGGTAAACTGCAATATACTTAATAAGCGCTCTTTGTGCACGTCTTGAATAATGTGATAATTCTAATATACTATTTAAAAGCCCTCATATTTCGCAATGATCTGTAGTTTCTTAAAATGCTAAGACCCATATTTCCGTATATTTAAAGAATATGATCATATACAATAACCTTTTCGTTAAAAAAAGTTTTCTTAATATTTTTTTGTTAACAGCGCACTGGTCTAAAAATAAGCTTAATTTCAAATGCGTGCACAAAACAAAGCTTGGCAGTGGCTTAAATTGACTAAATCTTAACCGGGTGAAATTGTGCCATGTACAAGTACGACCATGTACAATTTTTTTTGCGTCCACATTTTTGTTTTAAAGAAACTCGCGTTAATACAAACATAGTTTCACTGCGCTGATGTAGTATGAAAGAGTTTTAAAAAATAAGAACATATTTTTGACTGCACATCAAATTATTACTCTAAAGTAATCCTTCTAAATTGTTTGGGTTTATGTTTTTGCTCTGTTTTGTTTGCTTTTTTTTTTTTTTGTTATTTTTGTTTAATGAAAATTTTTCAGATTTTCATCTAAGTTATACAACATTTTATAATCATTCATTCCCAAACGTTCACAAATAGAAGAAAATTGAAAAATATTACCAAACAAAAACAAACAAACAAAAAAAACAAAAAATTAACAAAGTTACACACTATTTAAATATCAGTGCGGAAAAAATGTGGACACAATATTTTGGGCAAACAAAGGGGTTGATCACAAATCAAAACCCGATTTCAACATTTTTGAAAAGGAAGTTTTTCCTTTTTTTTTTTTTTACCCTTGATCTGTTGAAGTAAGGATTGGAATAACTGTTATGCTAATTTCCCTTGTTTTTTTTTCAGTTATTTTGACATAAATAGGAACAAAAAGTAAATTTTTAGACTTTTTAAAATGTATTTTATAAATGGAATAGAACCATGGGAATCTGTAAGTTCTCACACACTCACCAGACCAAAACTGCATAAATTGATCATTTGCCGATGACAGCGATAACCAAAAACGATGAATGATGAATTCTTAAGCTCGTTATCTCTAAGCCTTTAAACCTCGGATTAAGCTACTTTCCTTTATAAGGTGTGCTGCGCTCTGCTGAAATCACTTGTGTTCGCTCTCCAAACTTTCATCACCGGTAAGTTCACTACGTTAATTACATTTTTAGAAAGCTCGAACTCCTTGCAAAGCCTTTACATTTGGTTTCTTCTTTAATTTCAAAGACAAATTTTTATCCTACTATAGAACCTCTCATGCAATCGGATGATTTTAAAATTTCATTCAAAAGTTACGCGCGTAAAACAATTACCAGCAGATTAAACAATTTTTATAACCCCTATTCGATAAGGAATTTATTTACACGCAAGCTATTTAAAACACTTTTTTTCAGAAACAGAACGCTACCCAAAGTCACAATGTCTCCACTCCAGGTCGTCCTCGGTTTCGCCATCTTGGCCATCGCCACCTGTGCTGATTATTCTAGCAGCCAGTACGATGCTAAGGCGACAAAGGGTGACGCCTACAACACTGCCACCTACAAAGGAGATGATAAATCTTCTTACAACGCCGCTGACCAGTACGCCGTGACCAGCTACGACAACAAAAACCAATACAACAACCAGTACGACAACAAAAATCAATACAACAACAACCAATACGACAACAACCAATACGGTAACAACCAGTACGGTAACAACCAGTACAACAACAACAACCGATACGACAACAACCAATACGACAACAACCAGTACGGTAACAACCAGTACGACAACAACCAGTACAACAACAACAATCAATACGACAACAACCAATACGGTAACAACCAGTACGACAACAACCAGTACAACAACAACAACCAATACAATGGCAAAAACCAATACAGCAACAACCAATACGACGACAACAACCAATACAACAACAACCAGTACGGCAACTCCAACTACAACAATGGTGCTTACAGCAATGCCCGTTACGCCAACAACAACAATGACCAATACATCGATGGTCTTTACTTCAACCCATCTGGCTACAACAGCGGTTACAACAACTACAACAACAACTACGGATCCAACTACGCTAACTCTGCACCATACGGCAGCAGCTACTCCTCAAGGTCATACGGCAGTAGGTACGGCTCCGGAAGAGGATCATCTTACGGCAGAAATAACGCTTACCAGGCTAACAACAACTACAACAACAACAACAACAACAACAACTACAAATCTGGTAAGTGTTGACCGTGTGCGATTATCTACCTATTAATACTTAACAGAACTGTTAAAACTATTTAATATTGCAGATTATCTGTTTAAAGAGAAACAAAAAGGAATGTTACTTTAGTGTTCCGTGCTACCGAAAGTTGATCTTCAAACATGCTTAAGTTATTGCCAACACGTTTATAAAATAAATAGATAGCCCGCCGAACATTGGCGACAGCAACGTGAACTTCCCCCCCCCCCCCCCCTATACGTTATTTGACACAAACTGATTTTAAGTAACGCAATTTGTAATGATTACGTCTAAGAATTTTATTTTGCACGCCCAAGGGACACAGTTTTACAACCATACATACTTACATAGCTAGAGTATTATTACTTGTGATATTTACCTGATATTTATAAAATTAAATAAGTGAAAGATTGCTTCTTGGTGCTTAAGTATCATGGTGTTTATATGTCATAGTGCTTATATATCAGGTTGCTTAAAAGCTATGGTGTTTATACATCATGGTTATGCTTTGGTTCAAGAAACTAAATAAATCCATGTTAAGCATTTTATAATAAATATA
This sequence comes from Lymnaea stagnalis, assembly GCA_964033795.1. Classification (NCBI taxonomy): domain Eukaryota; kingdom Metazoa; phylum Mollusca; class Gastropoda; family Lymnaeidae; genus Lymnaea; species Lymnaea stagnalis. The sequence goes on from CAXITT010000278.1 coordinate 57,286, forward strand.
ATTTATTTATATGAAACCATTATTTTTTAAAAATTATTTACGTTTTTTAGCTTCATGCGTAATTCTGCTTTTTATTTAACACATGATTAATGACAAAATATTAGTATTAAGTTGAATACTTATTATGTTTTGTGATGATCCTGCATTTAAATTACGATTAATCAGTTTAACACCTTTATTTATTTCAGGATCCTATTAAATACAAAAATTTCCAGAGACCTAAGAGCAATACAACATTCCCGTTGTACATTCCGAGGTTCTCCACCAACAAATATGTTGTTCTATTCCTATATCTTCTGCTTCTGTTTCGGTTTGAAGGCATTTTCATTTCAAGAATAAATTAATCTGATCAATTATGTATATGTGTGTGTGTGGGCTTTTAATTTATGTTCAAGTTGCTGTATGTTGTTGCAAACTACCTTGGTCGGTAGGTCTACTGCCGGCCAGTCTAGAAGATTTCTGCCCCATGCTAGCCACACATTAGCACGAAAAGCAGATACAATATACAATAATAATTATCTTTTTCACTGAGGAACTTAACAAAATAAAATCATATTTGATAAAGTCAAAAGAAAGACTAACAATATCTCTATGGTTCTTAAATCCTCTGACGACAAACTCCTGGTGACATACGCAATGAGGCCCAACGCCCTGACGACCAGCGCCATCAGGACCAGCGAGGTTTGAACCAGCACTCTGAGGAACAGCGCCCTGAGGACCAGCGCCCTAACGACCAGCGCACTCAGGACCAGCGCAGTTTGAACCAGCACTCTGAGGAACAGCGCCCTGACAACAAGCGCCCTGACAACCAGCGCCCCGACGACCAGCGCCCTTACGACTAAAAGCTATCTTCAGTACCATTAAAACCACGCACACAAATATCCTAGTGCTTCCCACGTATACAAACTCAAGCATCCTTTTCAACCGACAGATACTATTTACTTCTAACTCATGACCAACAAATACTGCTCACTCTCAACTCATGTCCAAAAAATACTGCTCACTTCTAACTCATGACCAACAAATACTGCTCACTCTCAACTCATGTCCAAAAATACTGCTCACTTCTAACTCATGACCAACAAATACTGCTCACTCTCAACTCATGTCCAAAAAATACTGCTCACTTCTAACTCATGACCAACAAATACTGCTCACTCTCAACTCATGTCCAAAAAATACTGCTCACTTCTAACTCATGACCAACAAATACTGCTCACTCTCAACTCATGTCCAAAAAATACTGCTCACTTCTAACTCATGACCAACAAATACTGCTCACTCTCAACTCATGTCCAAAAATACTGCTCACTTCTAACTCATGACCAACAAATACTGCTCACTCTCAACTCATGTCCAAAAAATACTGCTCACTTCTAACTCATGACCAAAAAATACTGCTCACTCTCAACTCATGTCCAAAAAATACTGCTCACTTCTAACTCATGACCAACAAATACTGCTCACCCTCAACTCATGTCCAACAAATACTGCTCACTCTCAACTCATGTCCAACAAATTCTGCTCACTCTCAACTCATGTCCAACAAATACTGCTCACTCTCAACTCATGTCCAACAAATACTGCTCACTTCTAACTCATGACCAACAAATACTGCTCACTCTCAACTCATGTCCAACAAAAACTGCTCACTCTCAACTCATGTCCAACAAATACTGCTCACTCTCAACTCATGTCCAACAAATACTGCTCACTTCTAACTCATGTCCAACAAATACTTCTCACTCTCAACTCATGTCCAGCAAATACTGCTCACTCTCAACTCATGTCCAACAAATACTGCTCACTTTTAACTCATGACCAACAAATACTGCTCACTCTCAACTCATGACCAACAAATACTGCTCACTTCTAACTCATGACCAACAAATACTGCTCACCCTCAACTCAAGTCTAACAAATATTCCAAATACAAACCAAACAAGCTCAGACAATAAAATCTTAATAACTTTTCTGATATGTATAACTTTTACTATTTTGTTGGGTAGATAATTATTTTAAAAAAAAAAGATAAATAAAGATGGCTGCTTAATTTTACTTTGAAAAATCATAACTGACCAAATATTGTTACTTACACTACACGATAGCCTTACAAACCACCGGCATAATACTCTACATAATCAGTACTATTACAACTTTTGCTAATGTTGACCTAATGAGTCAACTTAAATTCGTTTATGGCCACACAGTAACAAGTAAATAATACGTATAATTGAATATTCAAAATCTCTTTAAATTTGTTTCGATTTGTAAGGAATATGATACCAAATAACAAAGAATTTGACGAAATAGAAGAATCGCTCACTAATTACAAAAAAAAAAAAAAAGGAAAAGAATGGTTCATTGCAAATGGCATTAAAAGTGAACAGAAGAAAAAAGCCATATTACAAGCGGCCATTGGACCAAAAAAAAAAAGGAAAATGAAACCAAAAAAAAAAAAATTTGAAGAAAAAGAAAAATCGCTCACTAATTACAAAAAAAAAAAAAAAAAGGTATAGAATGGTTCATTGCAAATGGCATTGAAAGTGAACCGAAGGAAACAGCCATTTTACTAGCGGCCATTGGACCAAAAAAAAAGCCAAGAACCTAGAACTTAATTAGAACTCGGACAGCTCCAATACTGTCAGCTAACTAAATCATAAAGCGGACATCATCCAACTGCTAACCGACTAGCAGTGGCCCGGCGCCCTAGAAATAGTTGAAGGCTTCAAATTTCAAATGAAATCTCAAGGAAAATGGGAGAACAACAACCAATACATAGCTGAGATTTAAAAAATAAGGTCTTTCAGACATTTTAATTTTGTAGAGCACTCAGAAGAAGCCTTAAGAGATGATTTGTGTTGGTTCACATGGGAACAACGTTCATACAAGATTACTACTGAATAGAAACCGAACATGGGACAAAGCAGGCGAAGTAGCTTTATCCAAGGAACGAGCAGAAGAAGACATCATCTATTTAGATCAGGCCTGCATAACTCAAAGTGTAAGGTTGGTCGTAACACTTTATGAAAAACTATTGAGGGCCGAAAGAAAATTGGACAGCGGGAAAGCTATTAAGAAAGTAATAATAATAAAAAGAATAGTTCGTTGTTTCGCGGGCCGCAAAGTGGGTGCTAGCGGGCCGTATGTTGTGAAGAACTGATTTAGATAAGACTTTAAACCAAGAAGATAATATTGGGGAAATTTAATACCACCAAGTTGGACTGCAGACAATTATAAGGAAAATTCTCAAAATATATTTTAACCTCATCACTTGTGTGGAAAGAGTATTCAAGCTCTGATATTTTTCAAAGAATAATGGACATAGTCCTAGTAGGATCCAATAAAGTACAATGCTACCAAGATGGTACCTTCGCACTCTGAGTTATCTTCATCATCAACTCAATATGAGAACAGCCAATGCCGTATCAGTAACTCTAATCCAATGAAGATTAGATTACAGTAACAATTTGTGTGGTTTACCTGAAAACAAAATTCAGTGACTCCAGAATGTAGAAAATACTCCAGCACGCACTGTCTAGCGTACAAAGTAATCTGACCGTATCAATCCAGTTATTAAAGATCTGCACTGGCTTCCTGTGACTGATCTCATTGATCACAAAACTCTGTCCCTGGCGTACAACTGTATTGAAAGCTCTGCACCTGTATATCTTAAAAAAACTGATTTCTAAAAATTCTATCCATACAGAACCTGCGCTCTTTAACGCTGTCCGTACTGAGAGTTCCCAAAGTGGAGGGACACAAAAACAAGTCATACGGAATGTGCTCTTTTGAGGCCGTTGCGCCTAAGTTATGGAACAGTTTTCTTCAATGAGGGACATTAAAAATGATAAAAATTCATTTAAGAACAATTTAAAAAGCCTTTTCTTTAAAGATATTTTAGGACATCAGCACGCTGTGAGCTTGCTAAAATAGCATGGACACAAGCGCTATGAAAGTACTCAGACATCATCATCATCATCATCGTCTAAAAAACATAAACGATGTCTTAGACCGATTGGAAAAAATTTGTTTTAAGGAGTAATATTAAAAAAAGCTATTTTTTCCATGAGGACATCAATCAGATTATGCGCGAACACGCTCAATAAAAACTGTCTACTAAACTTTGGGAGCAATCCGGAAAGCGCAAAGACCAGAAAATGTTCCTCAGTTGAGATCATGTTAAGTTACCTCCAAAAGTTTTTAAACACACTGGCTGCAGTATATCATCCTTTAAATGCATTTCTACAAAATAATTTTAAATGGACGTGTTCAAGTTAGCATGAAATTGATTTTTTTGGGGCCAAAAAAATCATGGCATCAGGCAAAGTACTCGTGTTATGATCCTAAACATCTCTTACGACTCGCTTGTGATGAAAGTCAATATGGCATTAATGCCTTTCGATGCCACTTCATATGACGTTGGTGCTTGTGATCCCATTCCATTTGGCCAGTACATACATCATTGGTGTCTTGTGATGCCATTTCTTATGATATTGGTACCTGTGAAGACAGTCCATATGGCACTGGTCCCTTGTGATGCCAGTTCATATGACATTGATGCCAGTGCATACGTCACTGGAGCATTGTGATGCCAGTCCATGACATTGGTGCCGTCTTATCACACTTTATGTAGACGGTAAAAAGATACCAATTGCTTACGTTTCAACATCTTTAAAAAAAAAAGCTGAAAGGAACTATTCTCAAATAGATAAGAAGTCACTAGCTATTACTTGGGAGGTCTCCTACTCCTGCGACAATAAATTTATTTTGACTACACACCATAAACCTTATTCAAATAATTTTCTCTCCAAGCAAAGTTATCCCCTCAAAGAGTGCTTCAAGGATACTCAGGTTTTCAGTCTGGCCTGGATTTTTATACATTACAAGTCAACTTAAAAGCATTGTAATGCAGTTTGCCTATCAAGACTTCCATTACTGGTCACTTCTCCCGAAATAGCCGACATAGACGATCTCCATCATACAGAATTTTTTTTACTAATTACCCACCTATAAGTTCAAAAACTCTATACGAAGAGAGACAACTCGTGATAATTTACTTACTCAACTTACAAGGTATATTATCGAGTCTTTCTGGTCTGGCAAAGGTAAGGACGATTTATTTACATCCCTTTACCATCAAGAAACATAAACTTACAGTGGGGCAAGGCTGCATTTTAGATTGCAGTAGAGTTGATATTCCAAAGAAAACTAGCACCTCAAACCTTAAGTGTATTGCATAATGATCATATGGGCATCATACAGATGAATCAATTGCAAGACAGATTATGTGGTGGCCGAGTCTGACAAATAAATGTGTGGGCTGTGTTCAATGATTAGGTGATACAGGGAAGCGCTTCATTTCAACCAAGGAAATGGCCTCACGGAACACGGAAATGGGTGCTCTAGGTTTTTTTTCCATTTTCAGAATCCGAAGACGTCACGTTACATTACGCAATGCTACTTTTTTTAGAACATGTTTTCGTAAAACAAAGCTTCTAACTACGTATTTTTGTATATATAATATATATATATATATATATATATTAGTAACAATTTGTTTTTTAAAAAGTCGTAAAATAAAGTTGTCAACACGCTTTCGTCTCGTTAAGAACCCACTATGCTGGCTCACATCAACTTATGAATACCCAACAGCTGTTTAGAGATTTCCAAAACGGAATACCATGGTGTATATTAATTTCTTAATGAGATTTGCCAGACAGCACATCCATATGTTTTGTTAATAGATTTCCTCCTTACATGACTAAGCCTATGGTCTGTGCTGGACCATCTTTTTCTAACATGTTCCTAAGTTGATATACATCTTAAAACTTTACTAGTAAATACAACTAAATTAAAAAATAAGCTGTTAAATCACAATTTAATAGGCACACATTTTTTTTGTGACTTTCATTTTAGTTCAACGATTTCTTAAAAATATGATAAAAAACAATTAATAACACTTAACCTATATTATTAATGGAAATAAAATTTGGCAAATTAAATAATAAATATAACGGTGTTTACTTTCAAACATTGCTGCTATCCATAGATCTAGTTAAAATTTTCCGTTAAATAGTTAAGTTAAAATGTTTTATTCAAGAGACCTTTATCTGTACCAGTAATAAAAGACAATAACTAATTTTAACAGTCTGGCCATTGACAATGATGTCGTCAGTGACATTCTTCTTCTCCGGATCAGTGCCAAGAATAGGCCTTGAGAATGCGTTCTTGAAAATGAAGACCCTGTTTTGTTTACAAGCTTCTCCAAATCCAAAATTAACATTAGACTTTTTACCTTCGATCTCAGCGATGTTCCGAAAATCCGAAAACCCCTTGCGACGCCCTTGGTGCAAATCTGTATGGATCATTCAACAAACCCTTGGCTAACCACTTTCTGATGCATTGGATCTGCTGTTTGGAAACCAGTTCATTCTCAATACAATGCTTCACCTATGCTTTTTAGTTTCACTTGACTGATTTCCCGCGAGGTTACGCCATCTTCTCTTGAACTCCATATTTATTTATTTATTTATTTATGTAGGCATTTTTATAAAGCGCTTACCATAAAGCTCTAAGCGCTTTACAATTATTAAAAACATGTAAACTAAGTAAAATAAAAATGAGACACTAGGATAGTAACTACTATACTATAGAAACAATGAAAATGGTTATAAAACGAGGACACTTTGGCACTTTTTGGCCTTTACTTCGGATCAATATGAAACAGATAATGAGGCAGGGAAAGGAGGGTGCATCACATGTCATAGGCGGACCTAAACAGATGAGTTTTAAGGGACTTTTTGAAAATGGACGAGGTTTCACTATGACGTATATGGAAGGGGAGCTGGTTCCAGAACGCGGGCCCATGGAAGTAGAAGGAGCGTTCACCGATGGTCTTAGTTTTAGTTCTTGGGATTGAGAGGGTTCTACTGTCAATGGAGAACGTAGTTGTCTTGTGGGGATGTAAGGAAGCAACAGTTCAGAGAGATAGACAGGAAAGTGAGGGTCAGTGAACGAGTTGAAGCAAAGATTGGCAGACTTGTATTGGATGCGAGAGGATATTGGAAGCCAGTGGAGTTGCCGCATGTGTGGTTGAATGTCATATCCGTCACAGCGATCATTGAGAATATCTCTTAATGCGGTGCGGCTCGATTTTTAGTTTCACCGATGAACGTTTCTTGTCGCCGTGAGGCACGTGACGTGTTGTGACGTAAATTAATGTTTCTGTGACACAATGTCTAGACTAAGACTTGTGTTGAGTACGTTGCTTCTGTCGGCAGTTTCTGTCTAATTTTTGAGTCGGAAGAAAGTTAAAATGTCTTTTTTTTTTAGTGCTTTATGTTTATACTTACACTTAGAGTCTGAACGTGTGAAGGAATATTAACGCGTGACACTTAAACATTAGGAACCTAATCACTATGTGAACCATCAGTTTTAGATCATAAAATTTGAAATTACATTTCTTTTTTTGATTTATCATTTTTCAAAAATTCACAGATGGAACAAATGTGAATCACATTTCCACAATGAAAATCCCAACATTAAATTATAATTGTTGCTGCTAGTCTGGTTAGTGTGTTCAATTCAATTATTGGTGCGAAATATAATTAAAGGGGTTATCGGAAGGCAGCTAAAAGGGCTTTGATGCCATTGACAGTTTCATAATTGTTTCCTTTAGCTTACCTAGTCACTGATCTCTGTCCAAAAATAAATCTTTCTTTCCAGTCATTCAGTCGTTTAAATGAGTCTCTTACACTTTTTAATAATATGTTTTTTCAAATTTTTTTTTGCTTAGCCAGTTAGTTTAGGAATTAAGAATTTATTCTTATAGCCATATTCATTTTCTAATACACACCAGGTTCTACTTTTTTTTGTTAAGTTGAGGAAAAGACAAATACTTTTAAGTGAAGGAACTCGGAAACACTATATTTTTTCATTATTAATTTTTATTCACAAAAAATTTCACTAAGATTGTTGCCGCCATCAATATCCAGGTACGGTCTACTTTTGTCGTCCAACAAATGAAAACTACAGAACCTTTATAACATTAAGACGGTGACCTCTCAGCTATCGTCATTCATCGTTTGACCCATCGTCGGATACTTCTTCAATAACCTGGATTTGAAAATATATCAACAAAAAAGAGATAAGTACTTGAAAGTTCAACTGTTAGAATGGTGTGCTATACGCCGACATAGATCTTGCAAACCGTGAGGGATTCATCTCAAAACCATGCACAGTAACATCGCGAACCTCATAGGAACACGCATAGGAGCCAGAATGATCAACACATTGATCTTGGGCGTTCAAAATATAGAAGGGGTCGTTCGCATATTACGTCACGCTCAGGGGATGTGGGGTGGGGGGGGGGGGGGGGCGTCGAGAATGTGTGACACTTTGTGACAAAAGGGGAGGGGGGCGATAAAAAATGTGTGACGCCACATTTTAAAAAAAAATCTAAATTTTTTCTAATTTTGAAAAGTCTTTTTTCAATTAATTATGAAACGTTAACTTGAGGTCGGAATTGCCTCAGGTATTATAAGTACCATGAAACTCAGTCGCGCACACCTTCTGCACATATCGAAAAATGACGTAAATACTGTTGTTGCCATTTCACATTCGGTTTGAGGAGGACTTCTTTGTTTTGCGTTTTACATCACAGATTTAAAAAAAAAATAATACTCCATCTTAATCCATTATGGGAAAATGTTAAAGCATAAAATAAAATCTGAGTTAATTTATGGAAATTTTAAGTATGTTTTGAATTTGTGTGTGTTACCTAACACTACACTAAAAAAGAAGGGGGGGGGGGGTAAAGAATTTGTGACACTTTCTGACAGGTGGGAGGGGGATCTGAAAAGGTCATTTTTGGCGTGAAGTAATTTGCGAACGTCCCAAAAGGATAAGAAGTAGGGCTTAACGGGGGCATTTTTTTTCTACACCGGGTCCGGGTATTTTGAGAAAATACGGTCTTGATATATATATATATATATTACATTTAAATTCTACAGTTTTGATTTATATATATATATATAAATATANTTCTAAAATCGAAAAAAAAGTGTAGGAAATTGGGGTTGAATGCTTTGATCCAGACAATGGGTCGGCTGTATAGCAAAGGGAAACATTCTCTGCTCTACCTACTCGGCTATTCGATTCCTAATCAACATACTCGGGGGGCTAATTAAAAATAAAAATTTGCAGCAGTATGTTAATTGGCAGTCACACTTTGGATTCAAGGTATGCCTAAATTGCTATCAGCCCTTTAATACATCATCGTTACCCTGCTTTGTGGAGAAGAAAACTGTCCTAATATATAGGGATTTCCAAATCCACATGAGCCTTAAAAAAAAAAAAAAGGTTAGATTGATAGCGAAAATGGGTGTCATTATTAGATAAACGTACGTACGATATTCATAGACCGATCATTGATCTAGATGAACGTTCGTAATGTATTCATTGTCTGACCATTGATCTAGATCAGGGGGTCACAAAACTACGGCCCGAGGGCGGGATCCGGCCCGTGACGCCAGTTCATCCGATCCGCCGACGGTACTTGAATTTGCTTGATAAAACCTTTTGGAACACGAGACGTTGTGATACAATTTAAATAGTACGTTTAGAATATTAGGAGATCTTCACGTGTGAGGAGACCTCATGGCTGCCATGTGCCTTAAATTTACTGTTTTCAATTTTAAATGATTGCATCTGGGTTATCTTATTTATTGCAAACCTGTTTACCTTCGGACTCCTAAAATCTTACAATACACTATCTTAATAGTAAATAAATAAACATACAGTATGTAGAATGAATACAATATTTACTCGCATCGTTGTGCCTAGTGGGAGCAGGTTAAGGTGGCGTCAAGAAAGTAAACATCTAAAAGTAGGTTACTGACGATTATATTGCAACGTAAGGTCACTTTTTTTAGACATGTATCTGCTCTTGATATTAATTTATATTGAGCGAACGTGCATATCACATTATCACAGTCACTGGTCAAAATAAAGTTGTTGGTGAAATTTAACGCTGTTCAAATTCTCCGTTTTTAGCACTCGACGCTGTTCTGCTGGAGGAAATAATTATGTTACAAAATTATGTCATTCAAAACCGAAACAACTGAAAGCAAAGAATAAAATTGTCACTAGGGCGAATGAGCTATTATTACTGTTGCCGCGTCTTGGGAGTTCATTTAAACAAATTAGAATCAATATCCATTAAGCTTATCCCCGCTTAAATATTATAGTCTCATAACTACCGCAAACTGTAAATGGGGTGAAAGAGAGAAGAGTGTTGGTAACATATGGGGGTATTAAAAATCGTACTCGCCTCGGTTGGCTGAACGAAATAATTACGTCACAGAATTACGTCATACAGCCACGAAGAAAAACAAAAGCGAGGATTGACTAAAACTGTCACAGAGGCGACTTTGCTAATATTACAGTTGTCGTGTCTCGCGAGCTCATTATGAAAACGCACAAAGCAACACTATTACAATCACATCTATCGTTACGAAAATATGATGGCGTTAATTTTATATTTAAATGTCTCTAACCTCGCACACACTTACAAATCAACACCACCGTCTTCCCCTCTCAGGGCGAACGTCATATTTGGCGCAACTTACGTCTGTGAGCAGACATTTCCAAAAAATGAAGTAAGTGAAGTCAACACATCCAACGAGATTGATGGATGAACGTCGGAAAGCGATTCTCTTGATTGGATGCAACAAGTCTAAACCAATCTTGAAATTATTATCTTGATATCTTGAAAGCCAAACGTCAGTTTCACAAATCTCACCAGAACTTTTTTTTTTGCTGCTTAGTTTGTGATATTTGAATACGTGCGCACTATGTCTGATGTAACTATCATTTTGCTAACGTCACCTTCTTTGATAACTTTTGTGAAAATAAGTATGTTGGTTGCCTTTGAATTTGTACATTGCACTCCGCTCACCCGTGATACAAGGAATACGATAATTTAATTTTTTGTCTTTTTTCCCGGATCTTTTATTCTATCTTGCATGTATTGTAAAGAATGATTATATGGCCCACACTCGCAATTGTATCTATTGTAAAGAATGATTATATGGCCCACACTCGCAATTTTATCTATTGTAAAGTATGATTATATCGCCCACACTCGCAATTTTATCTATTGTAAAGAATGATTATATGGCCCACACTCGCAATTTTATCTATTGTAAAGAATGATTATATGGCCCACTCTCGCAATTTTATCTATTGTAAAGAATGATTATATGGCCCACACTCGCAATTTTATCTATGGTAAAGAATGATTATATGGCCCACACTCGCAATTTTATCTATTGTAAGTAATGATTATATGGCCCACACTCGCAATTTTATCTATCGCAAAGAATGATTATATGGCCCACACTCGCAATTTTATCTATTGTAAAGAATGATTATATGGCCCACACTCGCAATTTTATCTATTGTAAAGAATGATTATATGGCACACACTCGCAATTTTATCTATTATAAAGAATGATTATATTGCCCAAACTCGCAATTTTATCTATTGTAAAGAAAGATTATATGGCCCACACTCGCAAATTTATCCATCGCAAAGAATGATTATATGGCCCACACTCGCAATTTTATTTATCATAAAGAATGATTATATGGCCCACACTCGCAAATTTATCCATCGCAAAGAATGATTATATGGCCCACACTCGCAATTTTATCTATCATAAAGAATGATTATATGGCCCACACTCGCAATTTTCTCTATCGTAAAGAATGATTATATGGCCCACACTCGCAATTTTATCTATTGTAAAGAATGATTATATGGCCCACACTCGCAATTTTATCTATTGTAAAGAATGATTATATGGCCCACACTCGCAATTTTATCTATCGTAAAGAATGATTATATGGCCCACACTCGCAATTTTATCTATCGTAAAGAATGATTATATGGCCCACACTCGCAATTTTATCTATTGTAAAGAATGATTATATGGCCCTCACTCGCAATTTTATCTATTGTAAAGAATGATTATATGGCCCACACTCGCAATTTTATCTATTGTAAAGAATGATTTTATGGCCCACACTCGCAATTTTATCTATTGTAAAGAATGATTATATGGCCCACACTCGCAATTTTATCTATTGTAAAGAATGATTATATGGCCCACACTCGCCATTTTTCCGTTATCCGGCGCGCGGTGATAAAAAATTGGGTGACCCCTGATTTAAATACAGAAAAAAATTAATTAACATTAATTTTTCGTGGCGGATCTTTTATAATAATTCGTCAGGTTCTTTGTTGAAGCAATACACGTTCCAAAAAACTTTAAATCATTCACATTGCCGATAATCAGTACTTGAATGAATTCCCCCCTTTTAAAATACACTAGGAGAAAATGTTAATGACAATTGTGCGTTAAACCATAATTCCCACCACTGTTCTCACCTTCGTCCACGACATAGGGGGCGGGCTTGTAGTCTTTTTTCTCCTTGTAGTCATTTTTCTCATTGTAGTCATTTTTCTCCTTGTACTCATTTTTCTCCTTGTAGTCATTTTTCTCCTTGTAGTCGTTGCCCTTTTTGTAGTCATTGTCGTAGCTCTTATTATCATACTTTTTTTTGTGGTCCTTGTCATGACTTTTGTAATCACTGTCATCGCTGTCACTGTCGGAGCTTTTGCTATCGCCGTAGCTGTCTTTGTGGTCCTTCTTGCCGCCGTAGTCCCTGTCGTGATTCTTGTAATTCTTTTTGCCGGCGTAGGCAACAGTAGCCAGAACCAACAGGAGCAGGCAAACCATTAAAGCGATTTTAGCCATTTTCTTGAAGCTGGTGGTGGAGAGGAATCAAGGCTGAAAATAGAACAGAGAGAGAGAGTGAGTTATACATTGATAGAGAGCAGTGAGGGAGAGAAAGGGAGTGACAAGTGAAGAGAGAAGAGAGAATAACCTGGGGTTCTTAAGGCGAAATCTAAAGATTGGAAACTCCTGTGTGAAAGAAAGAGCATATAAAGCCTTTGTCCGTCCGGTTTTAGATTATGCATCTTCAGTCTGGGACCCATTTACCAAGAAGAGCGTGGACAGGTGGGAGGCGGTCCAGCGACGAGCAGCACGCTTTGTCCTAAACCGCTACAGGAATACCCCTAGTGTTGGCAGCATGCTAGAAACACAAGGCTGGTCACCATTGGAGGAACGACAACGACAATCCAGGCTCTCCATGATGTACAAGATAAATAATGAGCTGGTCCACTGTTCCAGTATTAAACAGAAACTCGTCCCTCTCCCCCATAGACAGCGACGAGGCCATGACAGGCAATTCAGGCTCATACCAGCAAGAAGTCAGTATAGGAACTGCTCATTCCTGCCCAAGACAATCAGGGACTGGAACGAGCTTTCAAAAGGAACGGTTGAAGCGACAACACTAGACACATTTGCGTCTATTGCCTCAAGCATTCAAACCCCCAAAGCATGATTCCCTCACAAAGTGGCACTGGAAATCAGTGAAATTTCCTCATCAGCACCAGGAACAGAAACATTGCAAATCCCATCTACATGCATAGGAGCCAAAATGATCAATAAATTGATCGTGGGCCCTTAAGATATAGAAGAAGAAGAACAGAGAAGAGAGAGAGATGTTTAAGAGGTAATGATTTTATACAGAGCAAGACATCCGCAACTCTGCTTCTTGGCCTTAGACCCGTCAATAAGTTACATCCTCTTTTACTTAAGGTTACATGTTTAAAAAAAAAAAAAAATTAATATTATTTAAAAATAGATTTGGCTCGTTAGATGAACAATACGTCACGAAGGATTGAACACTGGCGTACAAAGAAAAAAACGATTTCAAAGCTGGTGATATTAACAATAATCAATTTAATTATACTATTAAGTTGATTAAAAACTTAAAAAAAGAAATCAAATATCAAGAAATGAAAACTAAATTAACTTACAGCAAGCAAGAGAAAAAAATCATAAAACTAGAAAGGAATACAAATTAATCCACACACATACAAGGGAAAAATTGTAAGGTCTTTCACCTTGTATCTCTCGTAAGTCTCTTAAAAGTCTCCTAGGTATGTCTGCCGGTCACAGCCGACCGTCGTATTTATAGTGAGGGCGTCAGAATCGTCCAGAATAGAAATTCTAGAAATTCAATCGCCAGTGAGTATTACTCTCTCTCTATGTAAACACTTCTAAATACGTAGACGAACATTCCCAACCAAGGTCGGGTTTTGGGGGAAAGGTTTGGTTTGTGGGGGGGGGGGGGCGGGATGGTTGAAAATTCTCACGAAGTTAATTTTTGACGTCTGAAACAAAAAAAAAACCAAGGTCGGGTTTTGGGGGAAAGGTTTGGTTTGTGGGGGGGGGGGGGGCAGGATCGTTGAAAATTCTCACGAAGTTAATTTTTGACGTCTGAAACAAAAACAAAGCTGTGGGTAAGTGTTGCAAGCAACGGCTCGAACTAGGTCGAACATACCGGCTGCAGCACTACCCTTAGGCCTTCTGGTCTATGACCCGTCATAACTTGTATCCACACAATGGTCTGTTGACCTGCGACCCGACATAAAATGCGTCTTCATAAACATGGCCAGTTGGCCCACGACCCGTCAGATGGTGTATCTCCATTATCTACATTAAAGACTGTAGCCCCATATGACCAGCAATACGTTGTATCAACACTATGGCCTGTTGGCCCACGACTCGTCAAATGGTGTATCGACATTAAGGACCGGAGCCCCATATGACCAGTAATAAGTTGTATCAACACTATGGCCTGTTGGCCCACGATTCGTCAGATGGTGTATCTCCATTATCTACATTAAGGACTGTAGCCCCATATGACCAGCAATACGTTGTATCAACACTATGGCCTGTTGGCCCACGACTCGTCAAATGGTGTATCTACATTAAGGACCGGAGCCCCATATGACCAGTAATAAGTTGAGCCTACACCATGGGTTGTTAGGCTAACTCACCTCAGTGTCTGAAGAAGTGTCTGTGACGAGTGAATCCCTCTGGTGTTCGTGTCGCCTTTTAAAGGCCGGGAATGTACCCAAGCATGATCACTACAAAGCCGCCTAAAGCCAGGACAGCGGTAGTCGAATCAAACGGTAATCTTTCGGAGTTGACCTCTTTCGAGTCGAGAACATGGATTCGAGTCTGTGAACGTCGACTTTATTGTTGCATCGAGTACGCGAAGTCTATTATGGTTCAACTGTTGAAGACGGAAATGATACAAAATATTAAGACACTGGTTTTAATTAACTTTGGAGGAAATTAATTTTGTGAAATTTTAAAATCTTCAACTGTTCAACAATCTTAACATGAAGAATTAAAGAAACGTTAAGTTTGGAATCGGATTCGCATTTCAAGTAATCGTTAAATATAACTCCGATTCAGATGAAATTTTCATTTAATTTTTTAAAAATATATTTCTTTATCTTTCTTACCTTACATGGCTTTTAAGATTAATAAGTTCAAGGTAAAGTAGTCGCCAGCAACTGGTTGAATTTGTTAAACAGACGTATAAAATTAGACACGTTTTGAAGAAATGTGGTGTTTATTAAAAAATATTTATTGCCAGATATTATCAAAAGGATATTTTTGGTTTAAAATGCTTGAATCTCATTTAAGTTGCAAGTTGTAGGGTTTTTTAAAGTACACCTGTACATTGTACCCACTACGTGGAACATAGTACCGTTTTTGAAGTGCTAATTTTTAAGGTAATTAAAAAAAATAAATTTTTTTTACATCTCTTATTTCTAAAATTACCAAAGATTAAGATCTTGCGAGGAACAAAAAAGGGTGGGGTGGGCGAAAATAGGCCCCCTCAAGGAGTCGTTCATTTTTTCATGCAAATAAATTTGTTAAAATATACTTTTTGGAAGAAAAAAGACACAAAAAACACAAGCTTTCTCCAGGGTGCAAATTTTGTTTGTAATTTCCTTGCCGAAGATAAAGAAATATTAGATATACACCAAAAAAGGTTTACACTTAAATAATTAATGAAGTGATATTACAACTAATCACTGTCCAGGGTTTACAGGTGATGGCTTGGAAATAAAGAAGGGTGCTTCCTAATTCATCTTGCTTTTTTTTATTGTTTTTGTTTTTAGTTGAAATTTTGTTTATAAAAGACCTTTACATTTAGTTTCGTGACAGCTTTACGGTTTGAGTAGTCCAGCTAAGTAAAATAACAGGTTCACTGGTTGACCGGCCGTTACCTATCGAAAAAAAGTCTACTTCGAGCAGCAGTTCCCATCCCGTGGTAAGCATACCCTAAGTGGTATGCCGCAGACCACATTGGGGGTATGCAAGAGCAGTGACATAGATGGGGGGGGGGGGGGGGGGGGGGTAGCGGCCCAGCACCGGGTGACCCCTGTGACAGAATGTCTGACGATTATTCTTGTGAGCAGTGAGTGATGTCTGTGACCTGATTGGCCTGTGTTGTTGTTATGTGGTATGTCTGGACGTGGTGAGTTTCTTTTTATTCAATAATGTTTTAAACTTAAATGCCTGGAAAAGTGGAATGAGTGATCATGAATGTGAAATATTTACAAAGAGTGTATAAAGTATGAATAAAGTTCAGTTTTTACACCGAACACAGAAGAGTGGGCGTCATTCATTTCAATTACAAAACACCATCTCAGGGGGTGACAAATAATTATTTTTTTTTAATTGCATATTTAAAAAGCAGACATTAATCGGTTTTAATCGGATAACCGATCACACGTAAATTTTACACTCATGTAACCATTACAAATGCGTGCTTTTTAAATTAAAATGTTTAATGTTGAAGCGCCAGAAATGAAGTGACCCTTTAATTAGGTCGAAAAAAACCGGTATGACCATTATTCCACACAGATTAAAGTGTTCAGCAACTTTCGTAAGTGACATGAAGCTATTTTTATCGAAATTCTCAGAAGTAAAGCTTTTCTATTTATACTAAATACGATGTGGTCGGGCGATTCTAAGAACATGAAACGACACGGTAAAAATAAAATAATTTTAAAGTTTTGAACCATTTATAGGGTTTGTAAAATAAATTTTAAAATTTTTTATTATATTTTTTAATCATTAATTTAAATTTATTTAACCAAGAAATAACCATAAACAGAAACAGCATCCGCATTTCTTCCTGGGTTTTATAAGTGATGGCAACTGAGCCCAAAATGTAAAAAATCCTGAAACATTGTTAGAGCGAATAGGTGGCCTTGAAAAAAAGAAATCATTGGCAACAGGACTTAGGCTACAGAAAGCAATTGATGCCAAAAGTATTGCTAAGATAAACAGGGGGTAAAAAAAAGTGGAGGGATATCCTGCGCAGGTTGCTGAATATAACATTGTTTCTTGCGAACCAAAAATCTGGCACGTGGTGGCCACAACGAAGAAGAATCTTTATTGATTAGCGGAAACCTTTCTTGAAATGGTTGAGAAGCCATCTCAATATGACCCAGTGCTAAAAGAGCACCTACTGTGACTGAAGAGGAGTACATCTACAGTAAAAGCATCCGCATCTTAACTTTCACAATAAACCTGAAATCAATATATAAATAGAGTTGCAAATCACGTCAAGGAGATGCTTATCATGGATCTAAGGGCTGCGTGGTTTTTCGGAATCATGTTCGACAGTACACCTGGCATATCACATTGTGACCAGATGGCTGAAGTGATCTGATATGTGAAAATCCACAATGGGAAGTTGACGTAAGAGAAGCGTTTCTTTGAATTTTTTTACCTGTAATTAAAGGGGGGGGGTGAGGGGGTGATGACGTCAGTTCTGACATTCTTACAAATCTAAAACGTGACGGACTAGACACAATGATGTGCTGAGCTCAAGTTTATGATAATGCTTCCAAAATGTCTCTGGTTCGCTTGAGAGAATATTTGCCTTCTTGCTGCATCCAATCATCGATGTGATGTTTAAATTAAACACAATGGAATGTTGGTGAAAAGACTGTCAGCAACACGTTGGAGGGCTCATCATGTTGATATTAAGGCAGTTAAATATAAGTTTGATGAATGTGTGATGGCGAGTGAAGCTACATGTGATCCTCTTGAAAATTGGCATACAAAATGTACAGCACAATATCTTTTATATGATGTCAGTGATTTCACGTTTATCTGCTAACTTTACCTATGGGCTGATCTACTAGAGGGAGTTAAACTTACACAGCTGCATCTGCAGATAAACTAAAGACTTTACTCTTTACAAAGTGGTGATCAACTTAGAGGCCTTAAGATTGTTCCTTCACGAGAATCGCAGTCACGTGGTGGAACATGTTATTAAAAGGCACTTTTAAAATCAGATTTTCGTTAGAGAGGAGATTAAGTTTAAGAAGAGAATGGCAGGAGAAGTATTAATAGATGCTGGAATCTCCCTCTGTCTCTCTCTGTCTTGCTCTCTCTCTCTTTCTGTGTGAGAAGAAAACAGAAAGAAGATGCTGAAGTACATTGGTCGCTTTCACTCTGAACTCCAGGTCAGATCATACGCAATCAAGAATGGAGCTGATATTTTTAAGGCTATTTAAACAAAGAGTCTACTTTCAGCAAGTGAAGAAGAGTTATTGGTGTCCGTTCCAAAATTGACCTCTTTCTATGATGAACCTTTAAAACAAATACCAAGACTTAGAAGACATCTAAAAGCAGCTGAAACTGAATTTCACAAAGTCATGGACTGGTCAATATTTGATGTTTTAAAATGCATAGCTGAATGGGATTTCCAGTAATCTTTCTCAAAACTTTGGCTAAGCCTTTAGTTCTTTCTTAAGATCTGTTTGCAGATGACTGTCTTGTCTACAGAGAGATAAATGGCTAGGATGACCACTGCCAACTCCAGCAGATTTGAAGTGCCTTATGAAATGGGCGAACAAATTTGGCATGAAATTTAACGAAACCAAATGCTACACATGAGCATCACAAGAAAAAAGCATAAACCAATATGTACTCTCTAAACAAGACCATTCTCCAACAAGTATCAATTAATCCATACATGGAATTCTCTTCGCAAATAACCTAAAATGGTCACCCAATATAAACAAAACTTCAAAAAAAAAAGCCAACATCACACTTAAATCCATTCGAAGAAATCTGCGCTACTGTCCAACATCCTGCAAACGAAATGCCTATCTCGCACTCGTCCGTCCGCTACTAGAATATGGTGCGATCATCGGGGACCCACACCTAAATCAAGACGTGAACAAAATGGAGCGAATACAACGCAACGCAGTGCACTTCATCGCAAGTGACTGCAATTACACAACTCCTGGCTTCGTCAATGACCTCTTAAAAAGATTTGACATCCCCTCCTCAAAGACAGACGAGAAAAGCTACATGTAACATTTTTCTATAAAGTGGTCACTGGGCTAGTGCCGGCCATTCCAGCTAATACGTATCTAACCCCCCAGGAGTGAGGTCACTTAATCAGAGCCAAACGCTTAATAAACACTGACTCACCACTGACAACTCCATGAGCAGTTACATCCAAGACAATGATATCTGATTCACTGTGCCTCGGTGTAACACAGTTCAATATAAACAATCATTCTTCCCACGGACAATTATTGCTTGGAACCAACTGGACAATGCCGCCGTGGACTCAACATCAATTGAGAGTTTCAAGGCCGCCCTGGCACCCGCTTGGAGCCGTTAGGATGGCCGCATTCGTTTCCCAAACAGTTGCACATATGCCAGTACTTGGTTGCAGCAACGTAGTCTATCAGAATCAGATCTGTGTGCCAGTGGCTTCACGTGAGTTGAGCTTTTCAAAACAAAGACTTATCAAGAACTATTTACGATCCACCATGGGACAGTCAGGGCTTTCTGATCTGGTTAACAATCAATTGAAAGTGACACGGTGAAGGATATTGACTTTGATCAACTGATTGACAGTCTTCCAGCTTTGAAGATCAGGAAATAATTATTTTAAATAGAGTACATTTTTGTGACATAATTTAACGTTGTTACCGTTCTTAAATGCATTTACCTCCTGACCTTCAAACTTTGTTTTGGTTTTTTTATTGTTATACTGTGGACTTATTTCAAACAATAACAACAAAATGTTGGGGCGAGGGGATGACACAATGAGTTTACCATTAAAAAAAAAAAATTTACCTTTTCATTTACGAGAAAACATATTTCAATATTTAGAGGCAAATTTAAAAAAAAAAAATACTGCATATTTCGATTAATTTTCCAAATGTGAAGAAACATATTGTAATATTAATAAGAATGTTCGATGACGATAACTTTACTGATTTATTCTTTTTCCTTTTCAAGGCATTATATTATATTGAAATGTTTATTTTGAAGTTTCTTTTTGGCTGCGTCATTTGCTTAAAATAAATATTATATATATATATATATATATAGATATATATATATATATATATATATATATATATATATATATATATATATATCAATTAGAAATTAAAAGACTATGTATTTCATTAGTTTTATCTGCTTCGTTTGACTTTTTAGCTAATCTTTTAAAATACTTTTTTTTTTCAGTTAGGGATTAGGGTAACATATTGGCAGGTACGCAAAAATAAACAAGTCTATTCGAAGGGTACAAGAGAAAAAATGTGGGAACCGCTGCCTTAGGGAGTATTAAATCTTCTGGTGAAATCGATTAAACTATTAGGGATCCCTAGAGTCCGTCTCCCCCCCAAAAACCCTGCGGGGGTATTGATGTGTAAGATAAATTAACAGATACCTGACACATCCGTGGCACTAAGCTTGACACCAAAAGGGTTTTTATCCCATGCATAATTGCAGCCCATGAAGCCTGTTTAGTGGTTACCACGTTTTTCACTTTCTATCTACCTGTAGATTGAGGTGTATTTTACACACCGGGACGACAACATTGACTGACATCAGTTACTGTGTTGTTAAGTTTTCATTCAGTCGTGAGATTATTTATACTAGGCCATAGGTTGAGTCTCATAGATTGAGTGCCATAGATTGAGTGCCATAGATTGAGTGCCATAGATTGAGTCTCATAAATTGCGTCTCATAGATTGAGCCCCATTTATTAGTCCCATAGATTGAGTCCCATAAATTGAGTCCCAAAGATTGAGTCGCAAATATTTAGTCCCATAGTTTGAGTCCCTTTAGACTGAGTCCCATATATCGAGTCTCATTTCTTGAGTCTCATAGATTGAGTCCGATAGATTGAGTCCCATTGATTGAGTCGCAAATATTTAGTCTCATTGATTGAGTCCCATATATTGAGTCTCATCTATTGAATCACAAATGATTGAATCTCATATCTTAAGTTCGATATATTGAGCCCCATAGATTGAGTTCCATAGATTGAGTCCCATATATTGAGTCTCAGATATTGGATCACAGATATGGAATGCCATATCTTGAGTCCCATATATTTAGTCCCATAGTTGGAATCCAATAAATTGAGTCCCATAAATTGAGTCCCATTAAATTGAGTCCCATATATGTAGTCACATGTATTGAGTCCAATAAATTAATTCCCAAAGAGTGAGTTACATAGAGCGACTCTTAGACAAGATATACATTTTAGCTGAGTTTAGCTAAACTTTAAAAAAAAAAAATTATTTAAAAAATCATCCATCCATCCATGTGGCGCTACAGCCATGCAGGGCTCTGGGCGGCTTCTCAAATTCCTTACCCTCAGACCTAAATAATGCCTTTTTACATGCTTGGATTGCCAGCTGCTATAGATCTTTTTCCCCATCACTCTTCCATCTAAGCATAGGTCTGCTTTTGAGCCGTTTTCCTCTAGGATTTTGGTAATGCACCTTCTTCACTCCTCTGTCATTTTGCATTCTCTCTAAGTGTCGTGCCCAGCGTAGCCTGCCCTTTTTTTTAAATTTCTGCCACTATCGTGGGATTCTGATATAGACCATAAAATTACAGGTTGGTTCGTATTCTCCATCCATATTTATTCTTTGTTGGTTCGTATTCTCCATCCATATTTATTCTTTGTTGGTTCGTAAATTTTCCGGAGAACTTTTCTCCCCTATGTGTTTAACGTTTTCTGCCATTTTTGATCTAGTCCAAGTTTCACTCGCGTACGTTACAACTGGTCTGATACTGGATGGGTGAGGTCAGGCGTAGAGACCGACCGAAAGTGATTTTCTGATTTCGGCCGAAGCCGAAAATAGGCCGAAAGTTTAAAATGACTTTCGGCCGAAACCGAAAAAATGCCGAAAGTTTAAAAATGACTTTCGGCCGAAACCGAAGAAAAGCCGAAAGTTTAAAATGAATTTCGGCCGAAACCGAAGCCGAAACCGAAAATGAAATATTAAGATATTTTGAAATTCATTCCCGCATACATTTTGCATACATCGAAAATGATGTGGGAAAGTATAAATATTTACATTCTTTTTATAAAAAATGAGATAATCGTGAATATTAATAAATAAACATCTAATATAGTGGTCTCAAACTCGCAGCCCACGAGCCATTTGTGACCCGCAAGACGATATTTTACGACAGAAAAGTTTAGTGTAAATGCGCCGGACCGTTTCCCCAATTCTGATATCTATAACGTGACTCTCCGTGACGGTTTCAGTCGAATCTCACCGACTAGTCTAATTCTGATTTTTTTAAAAAATGTTTCTATATATTTTTGTATGCAACTGTGAGTAGGTGGATGAAAATGAATCCTAGTTGAGAACCCTTAAGGATTTTATTGTTATTTATAAAGGTTGAGCAGATTGTAACAGTTGTAATCGCTTTTTTGTGGATTACTTGATGCGGGCCACTCTCATTCAGACACTACCTCCTGCTGCCTCCCTGATGATTTGAGTTTGAGACCCTTGAT
>CAXITT010000278.1:85386-96145 GCA_964033795.1 Lymnaea stagnalis
TCTTTTGGTCCGAACACGTCCTGTCTTATTTTCTTTTGGTCCGAACACGTCCTGTCTTATTTTCTTTTGGTCCGAACACGTCCTGTCTTATTTTCTTTTGGTCCGAACACGTCCTGTCTTATTTTCTTTTGGTCCGAACACGTCCTGTCTTATTTTCTTTGGCCCGAATACGTTTTTTATAAAGTATTACGGCCCGCCTTCCATTTTGAGTTGTGCTGGCCAAAGAAACATGACCACATTCAACCACACATGCGGCAACTCCACTGGCTTCCAATATCCTCTCGCATCAAGTACAAGTCTGACAATCTATGCTTCAACTCGTTCACTGTCCCTCACTTTCCTGTCTATCTCTCTGAACTGTTGCTTCCTTACATCCCCACCAGACAACTACGCTCTTCCATTGACAGTAGAACCCTCTCAATCCCAAACCAAAACTAAGACCATCGGTGAACGCTCCTTCTACTTCCATGGGCCCACGTTCTGGAACCCGCTCCTCTTCCATATCCGTCATTGTGAAACCTCGTCCACTTTTAAAAAGTCACTTAAAACTCATCTGTTTAGGTCCGCCTATGACCTGTCATGCATCCTCCTTGCCCTGCCTCATTTTCTGTCTCGGGTTGAACCTGTAGTATAGTCCAAAACGTGCCAAAGTGTCCTCGTTTTATAGCCATTTTAATTGTTTCTATAGTATAGTAGTTACTATCCTAATGTCTCATTTTTATTTTATTTAGTTTACATGTGTTCAATAATTGTAAAGCGCTTAGAGCTTTATGGTAAGCGCTATATAAAAATGCCTAAATAAATAAATAGATAAATATGTATGCTTCTTTCGACTTTCTCTAATGTTAGTTTAAATAGGATACAAGACAGTGGGTCTACATGTCTTGTGGCCTCTTCTAATTTGAAATTCCCTTGAATATTCTCCATGATCTTTATTTTGCTTTTCAAGTTGTCTAAAAGTACATGTAGCTTAAAAAAAAAAAAACCGATTAAAACTTAAAGTTTTGGGTTCGTAAAGTCGTAATTGTTCTCTAATAATCAATGGAGTTGAATTGCTGCCAGGCGGACAATACAGTGCAGGTAGAAGCTCTCAATGTTGTAACTTGATTCATAAATTTAATTACGCAATAATAGATTTATACCTTTTCAACCAGCCGTTTTAAAAGCCTTAGGCTCCTGAGAGAGACAGAAAGAGAGAGAGAAAGAGAGAGAGAGAGAGAGAGAGAGAGAGAGAGAGGGAGAGAGGTGCCACGTAACAGCCCGTGTTAAACGCTTGAGGATCCTAAGCCTCCTAACAGCACTTTGAATGAATAAATTTTTGTTGTTGTAATTATTGAACTTAATTTTATTTTTGTAAACCATATAATGTGATTTAAAAATCATAATGTTGTCATAGGCATGCTAAGCTGTCGTCCTGTATAAGTAGTTGGTGACTTTGGGTGACAGTTCACACGTTTAATCACCAATCATCTTGTCGAGAACCTCGGCGTGATCAGTTTTCGTCCCGCAGAAGTAGGTAACGGCCTTGGGTGACAACTACCGCACTTGTACCTTGCTCCTGAAGTCTGAAGTTTTAAATATGGAACATGGTGAATGGGGAGAGGGGAGGGTTAAAAGCGGCAATTAACTTATGAAGCTGTGACAGGTGAGATGGTTCTTGTGGATACGATGTTTCTGACAGGGGAGATGTTTCTGACAGGTGAGATGTTTCTGGCAGGTGAGATGGTTCTGACAGGTGAGATGGTTATGACAAGTGGAAATAGGGCATTAGGGTATAATGCTTTTTTTTTTCAGAAAAAAGAAAATGGTTAACCTTGCTTCTGAGTCACGTGAAGTTAGAATAAGTCCACGAAATTGAAAGGTATGAGGAGACACAGGTTTAATACGAGTTAAGTAAAGGTATGATGACCAACTGGTATAATTCCAGGTAAGTAAAGGTATGATGACCAACGGGTATAATTCCAGGTAAGTAAAGGGATGATGACCAACTGGCTTAATTCCAGGTAAGTAAAGGTATGATGACCAACTGGTATAATTCCAGGTAAGTATAGGTATGATGACCAACGGGTATAATTCCAGGTGAGTAAAGGGATGATGACCAACTGGTCTAATCTCCGGTAAGTAAAGGTATGATGAACAACTGGTATAATTCCAGGCAAGTAAAGGTATGATGACCAACTGGTATATTTCCAGGTAAGTATAGGTATGATGACCAACGGGTATAATTCCAGGTAAGTAAAGGGATGATGACCAACTGGCTTAATTCTAAATAAGTAAAGGTACGATGACAAACAGGTACAACATCAGGAAATCAAAGGTATGGATGTACTTATTCTATGTGATACATTTAGCAATAAAAAATAGTCAATTTATATATATATAATATATATATATATATATATATATATATATATATATATATATNTATATATATAAAACAAATAAATGTATATTTATTTATTTATTTAGGCATTTTTATTTAGGGCTTACCATAAAGCTCTAAGCGCTTCTAGCTGGTGCAAATGTAAAGCATGGCTCCAAGTTAAACCAGTCATCATACAAATTTCTACGCGTAGCGTGAAACTGAATAAGGGGCGTCCTTTAGTAGCTGGACCGTGTTATTGTAATGTGCGCACACATAGAGACATTGCAGCACTAGCAAAGGGTAAGGGGGCTTTTTTCAACATATAGGGAGAGGGGGCCAATTTCAAGAGATTTAAGGGCGGGGGTCAGGTGGTGGCAGTATTTGCTTCTTGTGTCTAAAGCAGCCCTGCAGAACATACGGCCCGCGGGTTACATGCGGCACATCCTCTCTTACTTTGCGGCCTGCGAAATAAGAAAATATACTTTATTATTTTATTTTCTTAATAACTTTTCCCCCGTCCTGTTTTCTTTTGGCCCGAACACGTCCTGTCTCATTTTCTTTTGGCCTGCACAAGTTCTGTCTTATTTTCTTTTGGCCTGCACAAGTTCTGTCTTATTTTCTTTTGGCCCGCACAAATTCTGTCTTATTTTCTTATGGCCCGCACAAATTCTGTCTTATTTTCTTTTGGCCTGCACAAGTTCTGTCTTATTTTCTTTTGGCCTGCACAAGTTCTGTCTTATTTTCTTTTGGCCTGCACAAGTTCTGTCTTATTTTCTTTTGGCCTGCACAAGTTCTGTCTTATTTTCTTTTGGCCTGCACAAATTCTGTCTTATTTTCTTTTGGCCCGCACAAGTTCTGTCTTATTTTCTTTTGGCCTGCACAAGTTCTGTCTTATTTTCTTTTGGCCTGCACAAATTCTGTCTTATTTTCTTTTGGCCCGCACAAGTTCTGTCTTATTTTCTTTTGGCCTGCACAAGTTCTGTCTTATTTTCTTTTGGCCTGCACAAATTCTGTCTTATTTTCTTTTGGCCCGCACACGTTTTGTATCAAGTATTACGGCCTGCCCTCCATTTTGAGTTGTGCTGGCCTGGTCTATAGGATCGTAAACATGCATGGCCTACAGTGGTTAACATTCAGCTTATCTAACCAACTTATGCTAACAATAGGAGAGCAAGACAATATCAGAGTGTTTGTATTAACTTTTGTGTTTTGAGCTCATATGATTGCTTTTGTTCCAATATTGTTAGTTTATGCATCTCTGTACAGATAAGTGGCGTAGCTAGAGTTAGTAGCGCCCTGAGGAGGTCCTTGAGTTTGACACCCCTCATGTAACATACAAGTACATATAAAAAATTTACCCCATATGGAATCAATATCCCCGTACCGATCGTTTAAATTATTATTATTATTAATATTACCATTATACTTATTTAAAAAAATGTTTTGTTAAAGAACACCAAAATGCAGCCTTCTTATAAGTATTACCAGACCATGCAAACACAACCCCTGTACTTATGCTACTGTTTGTATTAAATTACATCTTTGAATGCCCTATAGTTGTTGTTTTTTTTTATGTAAAATAAAAAAAAAAAAAAAAAAAAAATAAAGCATAAAAAACACATTAATATATTTTTATGGAGTTTATTTTACAACAAAAATTTTCATTTCTTTTGCGTTCAAATTATAGTCAAAGTCAATATTCGACACGTCCGGCTAATCACAAAGGTCAACAATGACCTCCGTCTCACAGCTGGACTCAACAATCCTAAACTTCTTTAAAAACCTGAAATGGACAAAGACATTTTTATTAACATTTTTATTTTGTTAGGACCGGAAGTGACGATGTCAAAACCCTAAATACACATGTCTTACTGTGTATTAGAGAAGAACGAATTTTTCCTTTTCGACATTTATGCAACAAATAATGTAAATAAAACAACTTCAAAACTTGCCCTCCTCAATACCAGTCAATGATATGTTCATAACTTTCGCATCATAATGCTAGTCCCACTCCACAACATACACAGAATAATATTTATCTGATCCTTGTTCAAATCTCAAGTTTCGTAAAGCTGAATGGCTGTCAAAGCCAACACAAGAACTCTAACATGAATTGTGAAGCCCAATTCTTGAGCTTTCCTACTTTACTTAATGGATTGTTAATGTTGAGATATAAGGCCTGAGATTATAGATTAATTGGGGGGGGGGGGTTGGGAAAGACCTTTTGAATATACCAGACACAAGGCGTCTGTACACAGGGTTATGCAGGGCGGCTCAGGAGGAGCTGGACGAAAAGAGGGATTGTGTGCGAGAGAGAGAGAAAGAGAGAGAAAGAGAGGGATTGAGAAAGACAGAGGCTTAGAGACGGAGAGAGATTGAGAGAGAATTAGAGAGAGAGACGGGGATAAAGATTGTTAGAGGATTAGAGGATTAGAAGGAAGAATGCGATGTTGCGAGAAAGAAAGAGATAGATAGAAAGATAAAAGCCCGAGAAAGAAAGAGAGAGGAAGGTCGAGAGAGAAATAGAATTTTTGTATGAGAGAGAGAGAGAGAGAGAGAGCGAGAGCGAGAGCGAGAGAGAGAGATAATACAATAATTTTAGAGACAAGGTAATACAAATTGACACAACAGATATCATATCTATATATTTAATTTGGAGTCTTATAAACTTTAAGATTATTTTAAAAAATCTATCCTTAAGTTATTTTTTTAAACTCAGACCCAATTGTACATTGCAGCAGGCAAGTGATTCAGTGATAATTATATAATGCATAATTTAAATCCGCTATAATGAGCACTATTATAAAATGAATTCGTCTACAGCACCGCAATGGAATGACTTCAGAAATGTCTTCTATTCATTCGTATATATGTTTATATTTCAAGTTCTTGGGATAAATAAATTTCATAATGTATATTTTTGTACCAAACACTTACAATTTACCTAAAACTAGTCACACTTAACACATAGCCCAGTAACGATCACTAATCATAGAAGATTAAATAAAAAAAATAAGTATTCAAACAAAATCACATGATATTTTAGTACAAGATCCAAGGCTTTTTGCCAGAGATGTAGCAAGATCTCACATCGATGCGATAATGCTATCAACGAGATCCCATGCTAAGGGTACGAGATTTCACTGTACTAGAAAGTGCCACAATGGACTGACAATTATATTGATTAGAGCACCAGACAAGCCTCTCATGGTCAACCGACACCCCCTTAAAAACAACATAATAAATCTAAATCAGATTGGCTCAAAGTCCTAGGGGCACAACAATGAATAACATGCGATCAAAATTCAATGACACAAAAAGTTATTTAATTTGCTTACCTTAGCCAAAATTTTTATAGCCATTATTGTCGTTGTTGCTATTGTAGTCCTTCCCATTGTAGGCGTTGCCATTGTAGCCCTTGTCATTGTAGTCATTGCCATTGTAGGTATTGTCATCGTAGCCCTTGCCATTGTAGTCATTGCCGTCGTAGTCCTTGCCATTGTAGTCATTGCCTTTGTAACCATTGCCATTGTAGCCGTTGTTATAACCACCATATTTGCCACCATTGTTGCCTTTATTGTTGTAACCACCATTATAGCCACTATTGTAGCCGCCAGTGTAGAAGGCGCAGGCCATGGCCAAGAGGGCGAAGCAAACGGTCAGTTGAAGGGCGGCCATTTTGTTGATGTTATGGTGCGAGCGGCTGATTGGACGATAGAGAAATAACATTGATATCCTGGGGGTAATGGGTTAAACAATCCAACCAATTAATGTTGTGTTAACAATTACATCAAGGGATCGTATACAATTTGATCATTTTAAATTACATTCGATGGTAAAACTAAACCGTTGACGCAAAAAAGAGAAATTATTGCAAGGATATTTTCTAAGTAACTAGATTAAAACGAAATGATGACGTGAATTCAAGGAAGTCAGGGACACCAACACTAAGGGTTAGACTCTTAAACACAATTCTTCATAGTTTCAAATTAATAGTACTCTTTTTATTATATTTAAATTATGTTCCAGCTTTTTTTTTTTGTTAAATTTTATTTTTTCACAATAATTTTTATAATGTTTTTCTCCAATAATTAGACAAAATAACTATATTACACATATCAGTGATGCACTATGTGTACTTTCTAGAATACCATAGGTTGATTAAATTTTTTAAACATTGTTTAAAATTAAAAAATGTATTTGCACTGTTTGGTATTGATGTCAATACAATTTATCGAACTTCAGGTCGAGAAGGTAGATGAAATATTGTGGATAATATATGACGGACTGCATTCAAGTCGTAAAAAAATTATACTATCTCGTCGAAATAGATATGTCTAGGCCGTAAAGAAAAAAAAACAGGATGATTAAAAGACGGTTTTTGTTGAAGATCTTCCACAGCAGACAAGACAACACAAGAAACAATAAATAATTAGAAATGAAATATTTACATGTCTGAAGATCTCAATGTAGCTTTTTGTTTAGAAATGAAATCGTTATATTTCAGGCCTAAGCTTATCTTGTTACACTAATTATTTAAATACTTTGGAGCAGAGGGTAGCTCAGTTAAGAGGGTGAACCAACAAACCCTCAGAGGAAAACGGCTCAAAGGAAGCCCTAAGCTTAGATGGACGGATGACGTGAAAATAAATCTACCTCAGCTAAGATTACAAGCATGAGTTATTGGTATGAGTGGAAGGAAGCGGTGAGGCAGGCCAAAGAGCTACATAGGCTTCAGTACCCTAGGGGTGAATGGATAAAGCAGGAACATGCTTTCATCTTTCACTTCAATCAAAACAACTAACTGAAATAAAAACTAATTAAAAAATATTTCAAGAAAAATCGTACCCACACTTAATAATTTTTTAGAAAGAGATGTCACCGTCACTAAGAGACTTATGGAGATTTTACTGACTTCATTTTCAACGTTAAAAATTTTGAATTCAACTACATGCTGTTAAACTCTTCATGACTCCGCCTCCTTTATTTAAATGCGATTCAAAAGTATTTCACGTTAAGCAAAAAGAAGTCTTTCAATAAAAAAAAATTAATTAGCTTAATTAAGTCTAAAATAAAAATATTTGATGCGAAAAAAAAATTGATCAACAGAATATTTTTTTGTCAAAATATTTAAAAAACTGTCTTACATTTAATGTCGTCTGACAAAGTTGTTACTGAAACAGCATTGGATTTCTTCTGACATGGTTAACCAAAGAAAAAAATAAATAAATAAATGTGATCACTTAAAAGTTCATTCGATGGTAAACTGAACCGATGCAAGACAAAGAGAGATTATTGCACGGTCATTTTTCTAGATACTATATTATCGACTTGACTCAGACCAAGACTCACCTAGGTTCTCAGAGGAAATGTCACGGATGAGTGAACCAAAACATCAATTTCCCACTTTTATAGCAATGGATTATCTAATTCCTTCATCATTCGCTAATCCATTTCTGTGGTATCGATCTCACAATTTTAGATCAGATTGGAAATCGAACAAATCATACAAAGTGGGATTTAAAATAAAAATAGTAAGTTCGAAAAGTTAATAACATTGAATAGAAGTAATTGTAATATCGGAATTTACGTTTTTAGAATTGCAGTCTAAGTAGCGTAAATGGTTTTGTAATGACTATCGAAGTTTTAAAACATATCGGTATCGCATCTTCAAAATCTTCCTTGAAAATGACGAAAACGAGTCATTGGACAGCGTCGTAAAATGTTATTGTGGGAAAATGTATTGAATATTAATGCTTGTCTTACATAAAAATGCACTGATTTATAATAGATTGACGTCAGATCTAACGGATAAGCCAATCCTTATGGGGTTTAATCGTTGTTAAGCGTGATTTCAAGGCGTTGATATTGATGGGTTCTGACAGTACCACTTTCCATTAATCCAAATTGATGATCTTATATTATTTTTAGGTACTGTAATTTGTGGCGTTAAATTTATAGCGAATAATGAGCGTTTTAGTGAAGAAATTGTTCTTTAACTGTTAAATCCTATCGCGGTTGAGAGTGATTTCATGGCGTTAATATGGATGGGTTCTCACATTAATCCAAATTGATCATCTTATTTTATGATCATTAATTAAAGGGCAGTAGTTTGCGGTGTTAAATGTAGAGAATGATGAGTAGGCGTTTAAATGTTGAAATGATTCTGTAACTATTAAATCATTGTTTCATGATATACCACACTTCTGTGAGGCAACAAACGTTCAAGTATTTTACAGCTGAAACATTTCAGTCAGAAACGAATAGTCTCATCCACTGACTTAAAATGTTCCTGAGATAGTAGCTAATCCAAAGGGTACAAATTAAAATTGATGGTAATTAAAGCTTTTCTGGAATTTTTTCTTGTTAATTGAAGGTGAAGCCTGATCGATCTTCAAGTGAATATGATTTTAGTCCGAGGACAACTCATTCCCACAAAAATGAGAGTGCTCTTGCAACGTATCCAGACATTCATAAAATAACAACTGTTTTTTTTCCAACCCGTATTCGGTACGAATATGCATTTGTGTTCTTCAAAAGTAGACGAACGGAAGTGTTGCTGATGTACTGTTTGAAAGAAGCTTCTCGTAGTTTTCGTACGGCCAAAGTAGACTCTTCTGTAGAACACAGGTGTGATTATCATGAACGTAAAAATTAATTTTAGACCAGACTTCGTCTTGTGTTAAAACCATACACTTTCATAACGAAAAATTGTCATAACAACAGAATATCTTTCTTGGAATTGGACAGTCACCATTTTTCAAAATCACTTCAACATACGGGATATAGTGCTTCACTGTGTAAACTTTCTCCTCCGTCTAGGCACCCATTTGCAAACAGCAACTACCCAGCATATCTCCGAAGACACGTGCCGACTTGAGCTATGAACCGTTGACAAAATTAAGACGAGTTGAAGATTCCGGAAGATTTCAAGAGTCAGTTTTGGTGCATAATATACCACAATGTTAAATCTTTAAGTTTTGTCAGATTTCATAGTTTGATATAGTCAGACTTTCCCAGTGGTACGACTTTTAAATCCCATATTTTGACTTCACTTTTGTTTGTGTTGGTATCTGGTAAAATCTTCCAGTCATCCCTTCCCACCAACATAAATGAGATTTATCGCTACCAGTTTTCACCGATTTCAAAAAAATAAAATTCCCGATGACTCCGCTAAACGAGAGTCGTAAAAATATCGCAAATGTGTTCGGTGCGTTTCTTTTACAGAAATAGTTGGTGAAATAAATTTTCGTTTTAAGCGACGGGTGGGGTCATTAGAATATTAATAAAGTTCGGGGCCGTAAAAAAACTTATGCGGCTGCCAGCCTTAGGGGGGGGGGCGTCTTTCTTCTTATTAAGTGCGTATTTAAGCGACGGGTGGGGTCATTAGAATATTAATAAAGTTCGGGGCCGTAAAAAAACTTATGCGGCTGCCAGCCTTAGGGGGGGGGGGGGCGTCTTTCTTCTTATTAAGTGCGTCACTACTTAAATGCAGGTTTAGTAACATTTTCAGCCCAGCCCAATTGCTCGATATTTCATTTTGAAAAGGATTTATACGAACAACATGTTAGTTTGATGGTTGTTTCATTACCTGAAAAATCTCTCCAAAGAATAACTTTTAGAAAATTTCTTTTGTGCGTTAAAAAAAAATTATTTGATGATTTGCTCGGAATTATTGTTACATAAACTTGTATTGCTCGATTGCTAATCTATCATTGGTTATTTTTCCTTTCTTTAAAATTGAGATCCTCTCAGCATTACGAAAACAATAAGGACGAGTAGGTGATATGGTTCTGACAGGTGCGATGGCTCTGGTAGGTAAGATGGTTCTGGTAGGTGATTTGGCCCTGGCAGGTGAGATGGTTCTCAGACGCGAGTTGGTTCTGGAAGGTGAGATGGTTCTGGCAGGTGATATGGTTCTGGCAGGTGAGATGGCCCTGGCAAGTGAGATGGTTCTCAGGGGCGAGTTGGTTCTGGTAGGTGAGATGATTCTGGCAGGTGCGATGGTTCTGGCAGGTGAGATGGCCCTGGCAGGTGAGATTGTTCTGACAGGTGCGATGGTTCTGGCAGGTGATATGGTTCTGGCAAATGAGATGGCCCTGGCAGGTGAGATGGTTCTGACAGGTGCGATGGTTCTGGCAGGTGATATGGCTCTGGCAAATGAGATGGCCCTGGCAGGTGAGATGGTTCTGACAGGTGAGATGGTTCTGGCAGGTGATGTGGTTCTGGCAAAGATGGCCCTGGCAGGTGAGATGGTTCTGGCAGGTGGTGTGGTTGTGACAAATGAGATGGCGCTGGCAGGTGAGATGGTTCTGACAGGTGCGATGGTTCTGGCAGGTGATATGGCTCTGGCAAATGAGATGGCCCTGGCAGGTGAGATGGTTCTGACAGGTG